>JAVGWX010000013.1:14535495-14557995 GCA_036924085.1 Ariolimax columbianus
TTATTTTGTAAATTTATATTTGTTCTTTTCCAATCTTTATTCATCTTTCATAAATATTTGAAACTCTTTAATTGTTTAACTATGTTCGTATAATAGGTCTTTCATTTCTGCATATTTTGACATATACCACTTGACTTTATCCTTATAAATAAATATACTAATCTAAAATCAATAGCAATAAATAAAAATTACTCCTTAAAATGAGCTAGTAAAAACGTGGTTTTTAAGCGCGTATACTAAGTAACCATAGTGTAGGAATGCCTGATTCCTGTCATTAACATTGCTGTTTCACAGCAATAGGTTTTACATGATGAGGTTGTCAGCTCCATACATATCCTTTGTTAGTCGCCTTTACGACATGCACCCAAGGCTGGGAACAATTGTCCTATTTTGTTTTGCCGGTCGCCTTTACAACATGCACTCAAGGCTGGGAACAATTGTCCTATTTTGTTTTGCCGGTCGAATGATAGGATGATAGTAAAAGAAGAAATAGAGGAAAAGGAATAAAGAAGTGGGTAAGGAAGGGAAGAACCAATGTGTACGGGTTAAGAAGGAAAATAAAAGCGTTAAAACAGGAAAATAAGACGACAGGGGACGGGAAATAACAATAAGAACGATAAGAATGCAATAATATAAAAAATAACAAGCGATGAGAAAAGGTGGTTGGAAAAAACTGAAGTAGAAGAAATGAAGGATGGGGAAAACTAAGGTAAGAAACAGATGATTAGGTAGAGGTGAAAAGTGAGAAAAAAAAGAGGCAAATGTAGACAAAGACGAACTGGTGGATGAAGGTAAGAAGATTATTAGGTGGACTAGAATGTATTATTGGTTATTATGTGGTTGTTTACTTCTGGTAGGGCACGTTACTTTCAGTCAGTGACAGTCCTTTTGGTTATGTAAGGACCTGGTTTCAGAGACACGGACCATAAACGCACTAACAACACCAAAACCCATCACTACTGTACGAAAACCTACCTGGAGGCAGGATATATTTCCAGAGGTGGTAGAAAATATACCAGGTATTGGAAACAAAAACTGCCAGACTGAAAAAGAAAGGAGAGATACTACCCTAAGCTTTATATCGAAAAGCTACCCAAGCATGGACTGGACCCATGCATACACCGACGGTTCTGTAACAAACACTACACAGAACGGAGGGGCAGGAGCATTCCTGAACCTACCAAATGGCAGAAAAATAACACTGTCATTCGCTACTGGTAAGTACACAAGCAATTTCAGAGCGGAGGCAGAGGCACTGAGGGCGGCAGTGGAAGAAATGGTGACACACAAAGAAAATGAAAGCCATATAGTCCTGCTTACAGATGCTCTCGCCGTAGTCACAGCGCTAAAAAGCCAGAAAAACACTGAGCTTAATGACTTAAGAGCAGCACTCTGCCAACTGTGCCAGCAGTCCGCACCAAAAAGGGTAGTGGTACAGTGGGTCCCATCACACTGCAACATCCAAGGCAACGAGGAGGCAGACAGACTAGCAAAAGAAGGTGCAAGACTACCACAAACAGATACTAGTATGACGTACGAAGAGTCAAAACGGCTTATCAAAGCCAGATACATGACCAAATGGGAAACCGAACATACTGGTTACACCAAAAACGATGCCTATTACCAGTTGAACAGAAGAGAGCAGGTCGTTGTCTTCAGACTTCGCACTGGCCACAATAGACTGAGGTACCACCTATTCAACAAATTAAAGATAGGTGGTACCGACGAATGCCCGTGCGGTACAGGTAAAATGACCGCTGAACATCTGCTGCAGAACTGCCCGACATACGAGGATCAGAGAGAGCAGATGTGGCCATTACCAGTGGAACTGCAAGACAAGCTCTATGGCAGTGGCGACAGCCTCAGGATGACCGCCGCTTTTTTCGGAAAAATAATGGTTACTGTCTGACTGCGTACGAAGAAGAAGAAGAAGAAGAAGAAACACGGACGAGTGTCGATTATGGCGAGAAGGCGAAAATGAGGAATGTTCGAGAATGAGATGAAGTACATTTTTTAAAAAGCCGGTTTTTTTTCTTCGATGCAAGCTTTTATTCATACTTAGTCATGTTATTTTTGTGTGTTTATTATTGGAACTACAATTTTTCTTTGTTTGCGTTCGCCTTATTTCTCTATTCCTCCATGCATTTTGATTGATTGATAGGTCGCCGTGACAGATATTGAGTTTATATGTCAACTCTCTAGGTTGAAAGTTAGTTAAAATATGTAAAATAAAAGTTCATGCAAACGGACAACGGTCATGTCTAGATACAGAAAGGCTTGTCAAATGAGGTCAAAGTCAATCAAGAGTGACTGACGTGACGATGCTGACTCATTCTTGGATTATAACAATACAACTAGATGGACAGGCAATCGTTCAAGTGGACAGTGGTTAGGGGCACTTTCGGTTATTTATAAATGCCGTTGAAGGTTGACAGGAAATGAATGAAGACTGATCTTAACGGAAATCATGTCAATCAAGTGTGACTGTACCAGACACTTTTGTACAAGCAATGGGCCAACTTCAGTTATTTGTAATAAGGACACTTTTGTACAAGCAATGGGCCAACTTCAGTTATTTGTAATAAGGACACATGTGTATGATTATAAAAGTTCAGAATCAGGGGACATAAGACGACCAGCGACTATGTTTAATTGATGGAATGCCAACTGGAACGGACCTCCCTACCGACTTTCACCTCCTCCTCTTAATATACCACAGGTGGTGGTGACTAATTTTTCGTTTCAAGTGAAGTACAGTGCCACTATTAAAGCTGGGCCTTACAAGTGGAGACTGCATACAAACATCTACAGTGGCGTTTTGAATAACAATGGTTTTACATGATGATGTTGTTGTTAACCCGTACACAATCCTTTCTAGTCGCCTTTTTACGATATGACTGGCATGTTTCAGTTCTCTGAAGACCTGCTCCCATATATACAACTACCTGAGCAAGGGAATGAAATGTGGGCCCGGAACACGAACCAAACAAAGAAAGAAAGAAATTCGATGATCTGTAGAACGTGAGGTTTCATGCGAAGTCTGGCTCATGATAGTCAGCACAAACATTACATCTTATCGTCAAGTTGAAACCAGGGCTAAGTACATTTCTGGTGTATTCATCTCCTTTCCCTATCCACAACTCCTGCCTTCAGTTTACAATCGTTGGCGGGGCTCAGTGATGTTTGGGATGGGGGAATGGGAATGCTGAGTGGATCGGAAATTGAACATATCTGCATTCCTACATGCAGGGCAGGCAATACGCTATGTAGCAGCTCCAGCTGGCTAAACTACAGTAGCAGATGGTGTAAGGGGTCTGCACTAACTATATTCTTACTTGAAACAAATAAACTATTTAAACTAATTGAATTTAAAACAAAACAATTAAAACTTTATTTCTACACGTTCACAGCTGACTCTCCAATCTTCACTCAAAACAAAACCTGTCTGGCTGTAAGGAATTTGAACTAAAACTAAACTAAAATAGACATGATTACGAACTACAGCTTGATAGACAAACAGTCACTTGACAAACGAGCAGTTACTTGATAGTCGAATTGTAATTTAACAGTCGAACTGTAACTTGATAGACGAACAGTTACTTGATAGTTGAACTGGAACTGTAACGATATACGAACCGTTATGTAGATTGTCACAGGATGGAAGATTCGTGTCTGTTCTACAACCCATGTGATCTCGTCCGAGGTCCTATTCTCCTCGTTGACGGTGGCTTGTAGTGATCGCCGAAGCTCTGGATCGCTGTGCTAGTCAAATACCTCTCTAGTTAGACGCTGGATTTTTGAGATACTTTTGCAAGACGTTGGCTTTTCATCAGCGATGAAAATAAATAGTATCTAAGATGATACAGTCGTGCGTGTTTCTCGTGACGCACTACTATATTTGTTTCTAACACTTGCTATGCGAAACATCAATTTAATTAATATTTACCTTTCCCTGATATGCTGTTGAACATCTGGACTCACGTAGTGAAAGATTGTCTGTCGAAATCTCTCTCTCTCTCTCTCTCTCTCTCTCTCTTTCTCTCTATCTCTCTCTCTCTGGGCTCCAAAAATGTAGCTGCTTTCTCGTCAACGTTATCTAGACGGTCCTGTTCTTCTAGTTACTCGCTGCCGACTGATGCCGACTTGTTCTCCGTTCGCTGCCGACTGATGACTTCTCTCCGATACTCGCTCTGCAATCTGATTCTCGACTTGTCTCACCCCTCTTCCCCCTACAAAAACACTTCATTTGGGCTCCCCTGTCTAGCTATATTCGTCGCTTTTTCCGGATCTCGTACCTAGGTTCTCTCCTCGAGATTTCATTACAAAAAAACCACATAATAGCATTTGTCACTACCGATCATGTTGTAGCAGGCGTCTAGGCGTAATGCAAGGTTATGTAGTTTTTAACATCAGCGTGGCTTGGAAACTAATGCTACGCATTCCAAGCATTAATATGTCCAAATAAGAGTACATCTGAACTGGGTAGCTTTATTAGTTTTAATTCTATAAGAAACAACTGACTCTCAATGCTCCAACTCTTTCTAACTTTAATAAAACATGTCAAAAATACTGTCATTAATAAAATCTACACAGCTAAGATCTGTTACAGCTATTCTAAATGTAATTTCCGATGGACAAAACTTCCATATCCACATCATCCACACAAATTAATGTATTTGTGTTCAAATCCCTCTAAGGTATAATGCTGTCCAACAGATAGATATTACACACCTCGCCGAAGGCAGATAGTGCTCCGTGTTTCAGCGAAAGCCTTTTTTGTAGACCCAATTTCTCCAAATAGAACACGATAAAGGAAACACATAAGGACACAAGTCGCTCTCCCAGGCTTTCAGAAGACGAAGCAGAAGAAGAGAAAAAGAGTAAGAAGAAGATGATTTCCATCTTTACTGCCTTTTCGATGTAGGGACAGTCAACATTTCGATACACCATTAGATCCGGCCACGTCACATACCGACTACCTAAACCTCGTCCATCAATTAACTTTTGTTTCCCACAACTAATAAGTTCATCGATATCAGTATTTAATTGAATATCGTAAATTACAAAACACTGGTTGGTTGTGAGGATGGCGTGGCATAGTGGTTAAGTGACACGGCTCACAAATCGAAGGTGCTAGGTTCGATCCCCATCACAGCACCGGCCGTTACCCCAGTGAAGCAAACCCTTAGAAAATGCAGGAGGAAGCAGACCCTAACATAAAATGCATGCCGAAGACGAATGCACTGGGCCGACAGGCGCACAATAAAAACCGTAGTGCAACGCACACCGCCTTGGAGAATGGAGAAATAAGGCGAACGTAAGGGAAAAAAACAACAAACTGGTTGGTTCTCTTACACTGGGAAACACACACATCTTGCCTTTCAAATGACAAAAAAAAAAGCTATTTTAAAACTAATTTATTGGCCAGGAACACGAGAGTGACACAACCATTTGTCGTTTGGCTTTTGTTTCGAGAACAATACATTTGGATGTATAAACTATACAGTCCATATCGATTTCGCAATGTTGTATTATATTGATTTAGCCGGTTACACACACATCAGTCTACACACCCTTCGCTCTCCCCCCCCCCCACACACTCCCCACCCACGTGGTATTACAATAGTTTTTTTTACCAATGAGAGCTCTTTAGTTCAGAAAGGAAGAAGCCATCCTATTCTGTTCTGATTTAGATGGCCTGGTACATGCTCTACGAATTAAATATGATCAACAAGAATGGCGACTATTCAGACTCTTCTAAATAGAGTCTCAATGTTGTGTTGATGCATAATGGAAACCGACTTGCACCCATTCAAGTCGGACACACTGTGTACATGAAAGAAACCCACGATAACATAAAACAGCTCTTGAACTGTCTGGCTGACATCTTTGTTGTGATATGACGATGTGGTTCTGAATATGTAGCTTCAGTTTACGAAGTACTGCTGTTTCTCATGTGAACTCGACAGCAGATCAAAGACATTACTCCACGTGAAGTGAGACTGGCCTCAAAGTAAATCTATGAAAGTCGGAGAGAAGAATCAGCGACACCCAGCATTGGCAGACACGCACAGACTCTGCTAACTCCCCTACATATCACATTCAGTGGGAGAATAAGCTTCGTTGAAGCTACAGACCGTACTGGATCAGTTTCTAAGTACTTGGCTCACAGATTCCCTAGTCTCAACAGGTTTTAAATTGAAGAGGGAATCTGTGTCGTCCTCAGATCCATGAACTCTTCTGCGGTCGTGCAAGTTGCTTGATGTAAAGTAAAGTAAAGTATCCCATAGCATTACTGCCGTAGGGGTATGAGGTGTTAGCGATCTCACATTTCAAAGGCTCGGCTATATGATGGCGGTAGCCATCTCCTCTCCCTCGCCGCTTTTACTTCCCGGACTGAACCGGTACCCATTTAAGGCTGGGTTGACCAGGGAGCCATTGCGGTCTGATAAAAAACATTACCGCCTCAACTGGGGAATGAACCCAGGACCACTCAGATGCGAAGCCAGCGCGCTAACCACTGCGCTACGCGGCTCCCTTGATGAGAGCAAGAAAAAACCGTGGGACGCGTTTCATCTGGTCTCGACTAACTTCCTCTGGAATTTCAAGGCAGAAAACTACAAGGAACTGGATGAGGGCACATTGTCACTGTATCACAAACCTGGCTGTTATAGTTGTCTATCACAAGTGATGAAGACCACTCTCTTTGTTCAGCCGTGTGGACAGTCGTATCTCTTGCTGTGTCCGCTGAAATTGATGACTTGCGCGGTGATTTGGATTAAAGTGAGGAAGAAACTGCGCCTTTTGTCAACCTCACTCACAGAGCCTAAGCTACATTTTGCCAGTGGCAAGACATTAATCGACTGGAGATAGCATAGGATGCAGATTTTGCCTCAGGGTTACCACCTCCGTAAACATGTAACCCGCAGGGTAGAAAGGTGGGATGGCATCTAACGCAGTTTGTCGTGCTTTTTCGATAACCACAAGAGGTCGTATGGACAACACTCAGCGTGTGAGTGGGTCTGGCATCTCTCCCCAGCTGTATTCAGCTCATCATAGTAGAATCTAAAATTCCCACACGCCAAATTCGTGAAAGTGAACCGGCAGAACTAACCAGTGAAATACGACACAGGTATAAGCGTATTGCCGTTCAGACGGCGTCCAGACCAGGATAAACGGATGGAAGAAATCACAAAAAAAGAACGAAATAACAAGTCCAGACGGAAAACAACACCACGTTTCCGTGAACACAAGTGTAAGTCGTCGACTAGTGTGAATTCCAGGCAAATCCGTGGTCTGGCGGCATCCATAATGATCCAAAACAGTAGAGAAATGTAGACTCGCAGCCAGTTATGGCGCCATCTGGATGTACTATGTCCTTAAATATACACTTTCTCCATTCCCACTTGAATGTCGTCCCCGACAACTATGACGTGACCAGTGATGACTACGGTGAACGTTTTCATCAGAATCTTGTCGTGATGAAGGAGAACTGGTACACTTCAACGTAGTCTGCCTACTGTTGGACAAGGCCGGTCATGATCCTGACCAGCTGTACAAGCGACGTCAAAGGCAGCAGCAGACTCTTACCACTATATGTCATTTGTTCATATTACTCAATTCAATCTGAGAAGGTTCAAGGTCAAAACCTAAATCCACAAGGTAGCCAGTCATACATGATTTAGGGATCAGGATGCTGATCAGCGCATCAGTTGCAGTGGTCAGCGACCCATAGCTGACTGCTAGCGTTAGGGCCAGCGAACCAAAGCTGCCAAGACCCTTCTACATCTCCTCGCGGTGATCCTGGATAATAGGCTGCAGCAGGGCAGACTGGCTAAGGAGAAGGGATCGTAGAGGGAAGGCTAACCCGGTACTCATAAAATGCTTGCTGAAGTCGGATGTGTTGGACCGAAAGGTGCAAATTCGCAGTCAAGCTGTAAACTACGACACAACGCATTCCGTTCTCTGGACTACATTCAACTACTTAAGCCCTTTCAGGGCTTGGTAACGGGAGATTGAGAACCAACGAAGCCAAGCCAAGTCATACATGATTTACTTTATGTGGATTGCTGTGTCTTAAATTCAAATACGGAGTGTGGCATGCAAGAATACATGGATCGGTTCGCCACAGCATGTAACAACTTTCTCACCATCCCTATCACAAAAACAGAGGTTCTACATCAACCGGCTTCAGATAGTGCCTATTCAGAGCCTTCAATCACTGTACACGGCCATTGTTTAACAAATGTTAACAAGTTTACGTACCTTGACATGACTCTATCCCAAATTATTCACATAAATGATGAGGTGAATACAAGAATAGCTAGGACAAGTGTGGAATTTGGCAGAATTCATACCAAGGTTTGGGATAGGCGATGGATCAGGACTCGAACACAAATGAAATTCTACGCTGTCATTGTTTTCCCTACCCTCTTATCTCCTTACCTCACGTCAGGTGTAACTTATTGACCAAACCCTTACATTTGTGCACCTGCAAAAAGATTATGCTGCGTCATGCTGGTCAACATGATAAGACAGACACTGATTTTCTTAGCGCTGTGTCTGATGAGAAGCCTATCATAGTACTACAGCCAGGAGTGTCCAGGCCCACCTTCTTCAATGCACCTCCAAAAAATAAAAACGCTGCCACATAAAATTCGATAAGAGCGAACAACTTAGCGTGAGTAACTTCCAACAATAATACAAACAACAACAACATAAATAATGAACTGGTTTCAAAGGCAGAGCTAATAAAAAGCAGCCCAGAATGAAATAACGGGTCCCTGTCTAATCGAAAGGAAAAGGCGTAGTAGTTCTTGTTTTTTGTTTATATATTTTGTGATAACTGTTGCTATTTTAGTGATTCCAGCAGAGATGAATTCCCACAGCTTGATCAGGAAACGCGGTTATACGATGCAACAATAACTCAGGAACTCAAATCTCGCACGAACGGAAATCTCGCACAAAAGAAAATCTTTCAGGAACTCACATTTTTCAGGAACTCAAATCTTTCAGGAACTCAAATCTAACAAGAGCCTAAATCTCTCAGGAAAGTTAAAGAATATTAACTACTTGATGATTTTCTTCGTCTTCTTCGTCTTCTTCTTCTTCTTTTTCTTCTTCTTCTTCTCCTTCTTCTTCTTCTTCTTCTTCGTCTTTTTCTTCTCCTTCTTCTCCTTCTTCTCCTTCTTCTTCTTCTTCTTCTTCTTCTACTTCTTCTTCTTCTTCTTCTTCTTCTTCTTCTCTTTTTTCCTTTTTCATTTTCTTCTTCTTCAGCTTCATTTATTTATTTTTCTTTATGTTCTTCCATTCCTAGAGAAAACGACTTATTCACTGTTTTGTCGTGTCATACAAGAAATGAAAATTGTTTCTGTAAATTTCTTAAACATTCTAAAGGCTACTCCCCATTTGACAATCCTTTTCTTTGTATTAATGACGGACTGAGCGCAGTCTATAAGTTGGAGGTCACCTACTCTAGAAAGGTTAGACTACAGTGTAACAGGGAGTCTGTTCATGCTTTTGTCACACACAAACCCTTTCCAGAAACCAACCGACTATCGGGTAATCTATCAATCACAAGCACTCCACAGGCTGGAGTTTGAGGCTGTGGTAAATAAAACGAACTTCCTGTTTTCTGACAGAGTTAGTTTCATATAATAGTTTCATATAATAGAGAGCGTTTGACGCCATGAAAGAAGAACGTATTTTCTTATGATGTTTGTTTTGAGAGTTTTGACTTTTAAACTTGAATGAATCATCATCGCGTTACTGATAATACCCTTTTTTTTGCTGGTGGACGACTATTTCAAAGCGTTTGTGTTCTCTTGTAGAATCGTATTCTATGCTCATTTATTTTGACATGAAATGTTTACCAACCTCACCTACATCGCCCCATTTAGTTCAATTCAACCAATGTATCATATTTCGAAATTGAATAAGCAAATAAATATATTCTACATACAAGGTGCTTGTCATAAGTCTTTGCAGTGACCATGAAGGAGTAGGAGAAGACAGTTGAAATTTGGCACAGTGCTTATTGCTTCTTAATGTAGCCACCACATGCATTTATACTTCTCTGTGTATCCTTGAAAACACCTTAAGAATAACCTATTTTTCGAACTAAATCAGTTATCACAAGCCAGTATGACTGTCAAAATGATTTTCTTTCAGCGGTTTTTTAAGTTTTGAGAAAAAAAAAACAGCATGATAGAGCTAAATCCGGAGCATATGGTGGGTATGGAAGAATTTCAATATTCATATCGTTGGCTGTTTGCAGCACAAGCCTTGCTTTATGGGAGGGAGCGTTGTCATGAAGCAAAGGCAGAATTTGAGTGCGCGCTATCCCTCGTTTTCTGGTCACAGTCTTTCTTAGTTTGACAAGGAGATCTGTATAATATTGCCCATTAACCATGTTGCCATGAGGCAGGTAATCTTTCAATACCTTTGACGTCCCAAAAACAGTCAGCATCACTTTTCTTGCAGATTTATGTGCTCTTGGTTCGACATGTGTTGGTAAGCCCAGGGTTTTCCACTGTACGCTGGAAATGTTGGATTCTGGGTCATAATGGTGAACCAAAGTCACATCTACTGTCATCATGGTCGTCAACATGTTTTTCGACCGACACATTTTGTGCAACTGGCCACAGCAATCAACCCTCGTTTGTTTCAGTCTGTTGTGTAACATTCTAGAAACTGTACTATCATTCAGTTTTACTGACCTAGATATCTCTGCAATTGTCATTTTTCTATCCTGGTCAATGATTTTCTTCACTCTTGCAGCATTTTCATCGCTGCACTCTGAGGATGGTCTTCCTGATTTTGTAAGATCAGCAACATGGGAACGGTCACACTTAAACTACCTACACTAGTTTTTTTTACAGAAGCATACGAAGGACAGAATTCCTCAAACACATTTTCCATTTCCCTGTGTATTTCTGTAGGTGTTTTCCCCTGCAACATCAAGAATATCATCACAGTCTGGCCTCTGATTTCTTCATTGTTTTGACAAACCGCAGCAGATCCGGTCAATAAGGTGTATTGCGCCCTGCCCCATACCGGGTAAACCTGCCGAGGAGCAAAATTCATACTCCTTAAGTCCAGTAAAAATTGAATGAGCTACAATCTGGAGTAGTTCGCCGCCGCGATTCAATCTCAACCAGTGTTCGTAGAGCGATCTCAGTCCCACCAGACGGAGCGATAGCGCGGGCTTGCCGAAAACGCTCGCTCGCATTTCCCCGTACAGGTATCGGGATGCGGTTTGTTGTGTCGTCGCCTCCGATGAGTTGCACTGCTCTGGTCCGTATCGAGAAACGTTGTCAGTCGGTGGTGATTTTTCTAAGGCTTATAACAGAGCTCGACAGTTCGTCTCGCTGGTGGTCAGACTCTCGCAAAGAGCTTGTGACCGGCAAATGGAAAGCAGGAATCGTGCCTGAAGGCCCTGTGTTCTCCCGGGGACCAACCCTCGGGAGAAGGGCAGGACGGCAGGCCAAATTGTCTCTAGTCCCAGTGAAATGCATCGCCGAGGTCGTTGGGATCCGTTCTGCACAAAGCGCTGCCATCCCTCTTCGAGCGAGCCCAGTCGGTCGGTCGTCTGGTGCGTGTAGGGGTCCCTGTCAGGTGGTCCTAGGTCGACGGAGGGAGGGACGGGTGGAACAACCGTCCGTCCGTTCCGTCAGTCGGTCCCTGCGGCCGTCCCAGTGAGGCTTTTTACACACCCGTCCTCCGCCGACCGGTGTGTGCGGTACGTACGTCTCCGACAGATATCTGGTTGATCCTGCCAGTAGTCATATGCTTGTCTCAAAGATTAAGCCATGCATGTCTAAGTTCACACTGTCTCACGGTGAAACCGCGAATGGCTCATTAAATCAATCGAGGTTCCTTAGATAACACGATGCTACTTGGATAACTGTGGCAATTCTAGAGCTAATACATGCTTACCAAGCTCCGACACGAAAGAGCGCTTTTATTAGTTCAAAACCAATCGTCGTTTCCCCTCGCGGGGTTGCGGCGTCCCCACTGGTGACTCTGAATAACTTTGTGCTGATCGCATGGCCTCATGTGCCGGCGACGCATCTTTCAAATGTCTGCCCAATCAAATGTCGATGGTACGTGACATGCCTACCATGTTTGTAACGGGTAACGGGGAATCAGGGTTCGATTCCGGAGAGGGAGCATGAGAAACTGCTACCACATCCAAGGAAGGCAGCAGGCGCGCAACTTACCCACTTCCGGCACGGAGAGGTAGTGACGAAAAATAACAATACGGGACTCTTTCGAGGCCCCGTAATTGGAATGAGTACACTTTAAACCCTTTAACGAGGATCTATTGGAGGGCGGTAATTCCAGCTCCAATAGCGTATATTAAAGTTGTTGCAGTTAAAAAGCTCGTAGTTGGATCTCAGGCGCAGGCGGGCGGTCCGGCTCGTGCCGGTTCACTGCCCGTTGTCTCCTGCCCTACCGTCTGCCGACTCTCTCCCACGGGTGCTCTTCGCTGAGCGTCCTGGGTGGCCGGCGCGTTTACTTTGAAAAAATTAGAGTGTTCAAAGCAGGCCTCGGCTGCCTGAATAATGGTGCATGGAATAATGGAATAGGACCTCGGTTCTATTTTGTTGGTTTTCGGAACTGAAGATTAACAGGGACAAACGGGGGCATTCGTATTGCGGCGTTAGAGGTGAAATTCTTGGATCGCCGCAAGACAAGCTACTGCGAAAGCATTTGTCAAGAATGTTTTCATTAATCGAGAAAGAAAGTCAGAGGCGCGAAGACGATCAGACACCGTCGTAGTTCTGACCATAAACGATGCCGACTAGCGATCCGCAGGAGTTGCTTCGATGACTCTGCGGGCAGCTTCCGGGAAACCAAAGTGTTTGGGTTCCAGGGGAAGTATGGTTGCAAAGCTGAAACTTCAAGGAATTGACGGAAGAGTACCACTAGGAGTGGAGCCTGCGGCTTAATTTGCCCCAACACGGCAAAACACTGAAATGATTGACATTCCGAGAGCACTTTCGTTGGGTCTACTATGGAACGGGTGCTGGAATTAGACCCTCGAAAATCTGGGGCTACCCTCTAAGTAACTTGATTGTCTCGCTAAAGGAATTGACGGAAGGGCACCACCAGGAGTGGAATCTGCGGCTTAATTTGACTGAACACGCCAATACTGTAGAACGACTGACAAATCGAGAGCACTACCGTTGGGTCTAATAATGAACGTACGCTGGTATTAGACTCACTGAAGACAAGTCAGCTCTCTAACACTCTAATGAAAGAACGCTACGGAAATCGTGTTTAACCCCGCAGAAACCGCAGATTTCAAATACCTGGCCACTGACAAACAAAAGCCCTCAATAAATTCGTCTGGCAAAATAGTGAACGGGTGCTGGAAATAGACCATCTGAAGACAGGTCAGTTTTACCCTACTAATGACAGGGCGTTGCTACGGAAAACCAGCTCATATCGAGAGGAGCCGCAGACACTTTGGTACACGTACCATGCTGATAAGCCAATGGCGCGAGGCTACCATGTGGGGGATTACGGCCGAACCCTTGTACGCCGCAATCCCGCCCAAAATCTCAGCACCACTGCAATGGGAGGCTCCTACATGTTCGGGACCTGGGGCTCGCGCCCCAGCCCTATCCGGTAGAGCCGCAGAAAGAGGTATCTGCCGTCCGCCGATCAAAGCGGGCGGACAGCTGCTTGATACTCACCTTATACGGCGATGGGGTGCGAAACCACCAACATAAGACTTAGTTCCTGGTCGGGGTGTCGAAAACAGTAGAGCAGCCACCTCACTGTGAACTGTCGAGACTCAACCAATGACCATGAGATCTGTCCGCACACTAGGCGAACAACATCTCTGTGACATTACCAGGCTTGTCCTCTGGTTAAATGCACTTCTGCTTCGATATCTACCTATGTACGTTATCAGCCATATAGCTATCTTGCTGGACGCAGAAGAGATGCAGACCAGCGGACATTGCACACCTGCCCCACTGTGTCAACATCCCAGGTGGCGGGAATGCTAGGCGTACCATCTCTGCATAGAAGCCAAGAAAATAAAGGGAGAAAGAGATACCCCACTCACATGCAAATGCTACGTTTCTGGCAGGACGTGACGATCCTGGGTTACAGACACACTGGACTGCCTCTCTTCCGGGTACACCAGTCCATATCATATATCTCATATATCATCTCACATATCTTCATCGCACCCTATAGACACGAGTAGTGAAGACTCGATAGTCTGGTAAGACAACTTCCATAAGAGAGACAACTCTGATCATAAACAACTGCTGCCTTGCAGATAGGCTGGGGACAGCCAAAAGCTAAGGAGGGCATCCCTACAGAAACGCCTGTTGAAATCGGATGCACGGCGCCACAAGCCTAACAAAACAGTGCAACGTAAATCGCAGCATGATGACAGTACAACCGATTAGAAAAACGCATGGCGCTCATCCTGCGGAGTCCCGCCAGGCAGCGATAGTGCCGGGCCTCACGCCTCGAAGGGCCCACCCTTGACTACTGGTGGTCACCCACCCATGTGTCGTGGAGTCAAGGCACATGGCTATGGGGCAATTTCTATTGACCAAAAACTCAAGACCCTCAAAATACTACAGTGGAATGCGGAGGGAGTCATTAACAAAAAACTTTCCCTAACACATCACCTGCATGAAGGTAAGATTGACGTGGCATGTATCCAGGAAACGTACCTCAACAAAAACCATAAATTCTCAATCAGAGGATACCAGACCTTCCGTCTCGATAGAGAAGGCCACAAAGGAGGGGTCCTGATACTGACCAGAAACTGCATACCGAGTAGCGCGGTATCTGTCAATCACACCAGACAAGCAGAAATTGTAGGAGTTGACATAATGGCTCAAGAGACGAAGCTCCGCATTTTCAATCTGTACGGACCACCAAAAAGAGACCTATCGCTCTCGAGTATGGAGGTCAGAGACTCCAACTGCATAGTAGTTGGAGATTTCAACAGCCACTCGGAGAGATGGGGATACTCTGACACAGACAGCAGAGGTGACGAAGTGGAAGATTGGGAGATAGATGCAAATCTCTCCCTAATCAATAGGCCGGAGGATAGCCCTAGCTTCTATTCAAGAACATGGCATACCACCTCGACTCCAGATTTGGCCTTCTCCACACAGGACATACACCATAAAATAGACCGCCAGGTGCTAAACCAACTGGCAGGTAGCGACCACAGGCCGATCAGGCTAACCATTGACATGGAAGTAGGCCCACAGGAAACAAAACCGCTCCCACGTTGGAATTACAAACGAGCCGACTGGGACAGATTTGTAATCCTGACAGATGGGCTGTGTGAAACCATCAACACACGAAACACCAAAATGAAGCCCATGGTGGAAAGCCTAAGCAAGGCAATAATGCCACTGAAACCATCCCAAGAGGAGCTAGAAAAAACTATAAGCCCTACTGGAATGATGAGTTGCAGAAAGTGGAAGATTCAGTAACAAATTCTAGGAACATGGCAGAGCGAGAAAAATCCATGGAGGCAAACATCGCCCTCAAAGCGAAATACAAACACACTCTTAAGCAAACAGCAAGAGGAAGCTGGAAAAATAAAACGGAAAGCCTAAACCTGGACAAAGACGGGAACAAGCTATGGAAGCTAGTCAGAGCAAATGGGAAACCGAACATACTGGTTACACCAAAAACGATGCCTATTACCAGTTGAACCGAAGAGAGCAGGTCGTTGTCTTCAGACTTCGCACTGGCCCCAATAGACTGAGGTACCACCTATTCAACAAATTGAAGATAGGGTGTACCGACGAATGCCCGTGCGGTACTGGTAAAATGACCGCTGAACATCTGCTGCAGAACTGCCCGACATACGAGGATCAGAGAGAGCAGATGTGGCCATCACCAGTGGAACTGCAAGACAAGCTCTATGGCAGTGGCGACAGCCTCAGGATGACCGCCGCTTTTTTCGAAAAAATAATGGTTACTGTCTGACTGCGTACGAAGAAGAAGAAGAAGAAGATCGGCGCATGACATGGAAAAGTCAGATCGAGAGAAACCGAATGAGAGCCAGACAAAGAATGGCAATCATGAGGAAACTTGCTGGCACAAGCTGGGTAGCAGACGAAGGCATACTAAAGAAACTGTACACTGGAAGAGTGAGACCAGTTCTCGAGTATGGCATTGCGGCATGGGCAACAGCAGCAAAGGCGAACTTCGATAAAGTTAGCAAACTCCAAAACCAAGCCATGAGAATTATAACAGGAGGCATGAAGTCAACGCCAATTGTAGAACTTGAAAAGATTACAAAACTGGAATCCATGGTCGACAGAAGAGACTGCAGAGCCCAGCTGCAATCAGAAAAACTCAGAAGACTGACTGACCATCCAATTCACCAGAGACTAAACAATTTCGGAAACTGGAAACTAAAGCGAAGAAACTTTTCAGAAATAGCCAAAGCAAAGATGCACGAAAACCCCATGAACGCACTAACAACACCAAAGCCCATCCCTACTGTTCGAAACCCTACCTGGAGGCAGCATATATTTCCAGAGGTGGTAGAAAATATACCAGGTATTAGAAACAAAAACTGCCAGTCTGAAAAAGAAAGAAGAGATACTACCCCGAGTTACGCAACGGAAAACTACCCAAGCATGGACTGGACCCATGCATACACCGACTGTTCCGTAACAAATACAACACAGTACGGAGGGGCAGGAGCATTGCTGAGCCTACCAAATGGTAGAAAAATAACACTGTCATTCGCTACTGGAAAATACACAGCAATTTCAGAGCGGAGGCAGAGGCACTGAGGGCGGCAGTAGAAGAAATGGTGACAGGTAAAAGGAATGAAAGCCATATAGTCCTGCTTACAGATGCCCTGGCCGTAGTCACAGCACTGAAAAGCCAGACAAATACTGAACTTAATGATTTAAGAGCAGTACTCTGTAAATTATGCCAGCAGGCCGCACCAAAAAGAGTAGTGGTGCAATGGGTTCCATCCCACTGCAACATCCAAGGCAACGAGGAGGCAGACAGACTGGCAAAAGAAGGTGCAAAACTACCACAACCTTATACTAGTATGACATACGAAGTGTCAAAACGGCTTATTAGAGCTAGATACATGACCAAATGGGAAACCGAACATACTGGCTACACCAAAAACGATGCCTATTACCAGTTGAACAGAAAAGAGCAGGTCGTGGTCTTCAGACTTCGCACTGGCCACAACAGACTCAGGTACCACCTATTCAACAAATTGAAGATAGGTGGCACCGACGAATGCCCGTGTGGTACCGGGAAAATGACCGCTGAGCATTTGCTGCAGAACTGCCCGACATACGAGGATCAGAGTGAGCAGATGTGGCCATCACCAGTGGCAACACTAGACAAGCTCTATGGCTGTTTCGACAGCCTCAGGATGACGGCTGCTTTTTTCGAAAAAAATAATGGTTACTGTCTGACTGCGTACGAAGAAGAAGAAGAAGAAGAAGAATGAGCTAAATATGTGCCAAATTTAAACTTTCTCCACCTACTCCTTCACAGTCAGGGTAAAGACTTATGACAAGCCCTTGTATATTTTCAAAAATCTATTCTGGTTTTTCCAAAAGTTTTAAATTTAGTTATTGTAGATATATGTGAGTGCGTATTTTTCCCTTGAGCGGCTTGGCTATGGGAAAATGACTGATTCCACAAAACCCATTATTATTCCACACACCGACCGTGATTTGTCCAACATCGCACAAGGTCAACAATACAGTCGGTTTCTTGATGTGCATGAAGTTATCCCTTTTTAAGAAGTATAATACTCAGTTTTGAAATGAATTGTATAGTCTTTAATTTTTTGGGGGGAAAATGTCTGGAGTTGGCTTATCTTTCGTTCTTACTTGCCGTTTCTATTCAAAATTGAGGGCTCCAAACGAGGCTGTGAATCGAGAACACACCATAACGACACGTGCTACATCCCGCCGCTGACCTACTTACATTAACTTCCCAACTTGTCTTTAGCAACCTCTGTTGTGAGAGAACAGCTTCTAAATCCGAGTCCCCTTAATTTTGGGCCACATATTGGGAATATAGAAACGTATTGTAACGCAAATTGAGACTCAGATAGTACTGCTGTTTATTCAATATTTTTATTTTGAATCGTACTCAATGTACCCAGACGCTTGTCATTATGCAGCAGTAATCCGATAATAAGTACTGATGATATTTTTATTTATGCTAATTAATGCTATAAGATAAACATTTATTGATGCAGTTGAGTGTAACAGCCACTTGACGCCATCAGCAAAAGCAAAATTAATACAAGTTTAACAAAAACAGATTTATTACACGTTTAAGCCATGACCTCGGTTGAGAGAACGTTGATTAACGTGTTTTTATTTGTGTCGGTGTGAATCAGTGGACGATTAACAAAAAATGGCGATCCGACATTCAATCGATTCTGTCTTGACATTTAGAACTGTACAGTAACCGGTCACACTGTAGCCAATATATTATACTTGCTTAACAGATGTGTTGGAAGGACACGATGGAAGCACATACACACTGTAATCTGTAAAGGTCAAATGAGATGTTCATTGTATTATTTGATGGCGATCCGATGGAGATAGAAAGAATACTTCTTCAGTGTTAGATATAACATCGGGGAATGTGAATATGTAGCGACGTAGTTAATGGCACGTCTCACATACCACACTCCTTGTGTTCAGATTCAAGAACCAGCATGGTCGAACCCTCTAAGGTTTGAGGCCAGATGCAGCAGTGATTGAGCTGACAAGGCGACCACTGGACCATAGATTGCTAAAACCCCCATTCTACCTTCAGGTGACGACAGGGGAATCAGATTGTACTAGCGTCGTCTGGTTCAGAGAATAAGAATCGAAGAGGGAAGGCAAACCTGATCTCAGATTGTACTAGCGTCGTCTGGTTCAGAGAATAAGAATCGAAGAGGGAAGGCAAACCTGATCTCAGATTGTACTAGCGTCGTCTGGTTCAGAGAATAAGAATCGAAGAGGGAAGGCAAACCTGATCTCAGATTGTACTAGCGTCGACTGGTTCAGAGAATAGGGATCGAAGAGGGAAGGCAAACCTGGTCCTAAAAATAACGTGCTGACACATGAAGCTTCAAGACTAAAGGTGTAGATATAGCACCCTCGCTGTAAACTACGACATAATGTCGCAATGTCCTATTCAGGAGGAACACAGACGACGAAGAAGAAGGCAGCCAAACTTATGTGTGTTAGAATCCATGAACCAGCAAGTTAGAATCTATAAGGAAGTGACCTAAATAGAAAGTTCGTGCTGAAGTCGACTGCCCTGCACTGTTAGGCGAAAAACACAGTGCCTACGCGCTCCGTATTGGAAAACAAAGCGCACGAGAAAACAGAGAATATGTGTAAGACAGCATAGGGATAAGTAAAGGTAAGGACACAGAACCAGCACTATAGACTGAGGGCACATATAATACACTACATCTTCTTCTTCGTTTTCTTCTTCTTCTTCTTCGTCTTCTTCTTCGTCTTCTTCTTCTTCTTCTTCTTCTTCTTCTTCCTTCTCAAACTACAGCTCATGCACTGCAAAATATACATCTGATATAACACAGGAAAAATACTCTTTATTAGGCGTGTATCACATGAAAGAATTCAGATCACCGAACTGGCCATTGTTGAATAAGAAAACATTAGTCCATCAAATTAAAAGTCCTACATACAGATACATGCCGGTGTGGGCAGTACAGAACATTGTCCCAAATCTGTTGCCTTCCAAGAAGAACAGAAAGACGGTACAGCGTGACCAAACTTTTATTATGGGTACATTGTATGGTGACAAAAGGGGCATCAACAAGCAGGCAGCAGTCACGTGATGAAAAGAGTATCATGTGCTACAACAACTTGAATAACAAGAGGATACAGAGAGTGATCTTGTCCTCAGTGGATCTGTGTTGTCTAAATCCTGCTTGCTTTATAATTATTATTTGTTTTTCTTCCAGGTGCCACATCAGTCTGTTGTTTATCATGCGCTCCATCAGTTTACCTACATAGCACATTGTATCCATTTGGATCTGTTCTATCTTTTTCTTTCTTTGGTACTTGTATAAGTACAGCATCCCTTCATGCCTGTGGTACAATTCCCCTTTTCCAGCTTTGATTCAGGACTGACAGAATCTTCCGCTTTGCTGTTTGGCCCAACCCTATTAGCATTTCATCTGTTACCCCATCTTTTCCGGGCGATTTCTTTTTCTTTAAAGTTCTCATGGCCTCATTTCCCTCATCGTTAGTTTTGCCATTATGTGCTCCTCTGGTGCAATCTTGATGTTGCCGTGGCTCTTTTTTTTAACCCTAATGTATGAATGCCTGTCTGTAGGGACATCAATGTGGTTTGCTCTGACATAATGTTCTATAAAGGCGTTTGCTGCTTTTTTTCGGTAAGCATGTTGTCGCCTTGCTTGATGGTAATTTGTTTATTTGATGTTGTTTCGTCGTTCATGGCTCTGACAAACTTCCATAGTTTGTTCCCTTCTTTATCTAGATTGAGGCTTTCTGTTTTTTTTCCAACTGTCTCTTGTTATTTGGTTCAGTCTTCTTTTGTATTTCGCAGTGATGTCATTGAGGGCAATATTTGCTTCAATAGATTGCTCTCTCTGCCATGTTCCTAACATTTGAGACTTCATCCTCAACTTTCTGTAGTTCATGATTCCAATATGGCTTGTAGTTTTTCCTTACCCCTCTTGGGATGGTCTCGGTGGCTGCTTGCAGTATTGCAGTATTTACACGTAGTAGTAGTACAGGTAGTACTCGTAGTAGTACAGGATCCAGTAGTAGTATGATATGTGTGCAGTAATGGTTGTGGTAGAAATACTAATAGTACTGGTGATAGTAATGGTAGCAGTAGTAGTACTGATAAAAGTACTAGTAGTAATAGTAGTAGTAGGACTGATGGTAGTGGTAGTAGTAGTGACAGTAATAATACTGGTTGTAGCAGTAGTAATATTGGTAGAAGTAGTAGTAGTAGCAGTAGTAGTAGTAGTAGTAGTAGTAGTAGTAGTAGCAGTAGTAGTAGTAGTAGTAGTAGTAGTACAAGTAGTAGTAGTAGTAGTAGTAGGTAGTAGTAATAGTAGTAGAGGTAGTAGTAGTAGTAGTATTATTAATAGTACAGGTAGTACTACTAGTAGTAGTAGTAGTAGTAGTAGTAGTAGTTGTAGTAGTAGTAGTATTACGATGTGTGTTCAAATGAAACCGTACCTATCTGCATCAAGTAAAAATACGTGCGATGCACATGATGACGTCAATTCTGATGTAAACAGCACCTACCAACCGTCAAATTTGAATAATTTTATTATCGTCCTACTCAAAGTTTTCTCAGCAGACCGTTTAAAATATGGCGGGTGTGATACGGAATCCGTCCAGAGTTGATCAGCGAGATATGATTCCGATTTCTAAATGCACGTATTTTCACTTGGTGCAGTAAGGTCCTGTTTCATTTCAACACGAATCGTAGTAGTAGCCTAAGCAGTAGTAGTATTAGTACAGGTAACAGTAGTACTAGTAGTAGCAGTAGTAGTAGGATTAGTAGTAGTAGTACAGGTAGCAGTAGATGTAGTAGTCGTACAGGTAACAGTAGTAGTAGTAGTGGTGGTAGCAGAGGTAGTAGTAGTTTTAGTACAGGTAGTAGTAGTAGTAGTACAGTTAGTAGTAGTAGTAGTAGTGCTAGTACAGGTAGTAGTAGTGGTACGGTTAGTGGTATTAGCAGTAGCAGTAGTAGTAGTACAGGTAGTAGTAGTAGTACAGGTAGTAGTAGTAGTAGTAGGAGTAGTAGTAGTAGTAGTTGTAGTAGTAGTAGTAGTAGTAGTAGTACAGGTAATAGTAGTAGTACAGTTCGTAGTAGTAGTAGTTGTAGTACAGGCAGTAGTATTAGTAGTAGCAGTAGTAGTAGTAGTAGTAGAACATACAGTAGTAGTAGTAGTACATGTAGTAGTTTTAGTAGTATTAGTAGTAGTAGTACAGGTAGTAGTACAGATAGTAGTACATACAGTAGTAGTAGTAGTAGTATAACTAGTAGTATTAGTTGTAGTAGTGCAGTTCGGAGTAGTAGTAGTTGTAGTATAGGTAGTAGTAGTAGTACATGTAATAGTAGTGGTAGTACAGACGTAGTAGTAGCAGTAGTATATGTAGTAGTATATGTAATAGTATATGTAGTAGTAGTAGTAGTAGTAGTAGTACAGATAGTAGTAGTAGCAGTACAATTAGTTGTAGTAGTGGTAATAGTAGTATTTGTACAGGCAGTAGTAGCAGTACCGTTAGTAGTAGTAGTAGTAGTAGTAGTAGTAGTAGTAGTAGTAGTACATGTAGCAGTAGTAGTAGTACAGGTAGTAGTACAAGCAGTAATACTAGTTCTTGTAGTATTAATAATAGTAGCAGCAGTAGTAGTAATGGTAATAGTAGTAATATTACAGATAGCAGATGAATTGTACATGTAGTAGTAGTAGTAGTAGTACAGGTAGTAGTA
>JAVGWX010000013.1:14560495-14797995 GCA_036924085.1 Ariolimax columbianus
AATGAGTAAGTTGAGCCCTAAAAAGGACTTTTAGTGGCGGGTAGCAGTAGCTTTCTCTACATCCCTAGTCTTCTGATCAAGGTGGACCGGGTTTCCAGTCGGTTGTACTATATTTGACTTCATCTGCGTGTTGCTCACTGCTACAGGGATCACGTCGATCTCCCAACTCGCTAGCCAGACTTCCATGAAGAACAGCCCTTTTCAAAATGACTACGTGGAAGTCGAGGTGATGGTCGCGGCCAGTATATTTTGCCTGACCCTGACTAACATGTCAGATCAGTATGTTGTACCGGACCCTGACTAACATGTCAGATCAGTATGTTGTACCGGACCCTGACTAACATGTCAGATCAGTATGTTGTGCCTGACCCTGACTAACACGTCAGATCAGTATGTTGTGCCTGACCCTGACTTACATGTCAGATCAGTATGTGGTGCCTGACCCTGACTAACATTTCAGATCAGTATGTTGTGTCTGACCCTGACAAACAGGTCAGATCAGTATGTTGTGCCTGACCCTGACTAACATGTCAGATCAGTATGTTGTGCCTGACCCTGACTAACATGTCAGATCAGTATGTTGTGTCTGACCCTGACTAACAGGTCAGATGAGTATGTTGTGCCTGACCCTGACTAACATGTCAGATCAGTATGTTGTGCCTGACCCTGACTAACATGTCAGATAAGTATGTTGTGTCTGATCCTGACTAACAGGTCAGATCAGTATGTTGTGCCTGACCCTCACTAACATGTCAGATCAGTATGTTGTGTCTGACCCTGACTAACATGTCAGATCAGTATGTTGTGCCTGACCCTGACTAACATGTCAGATCAGTATGTTGTGCCTGACCCTGAGTAACATGTCAGATCAGTATGTTGTGCCTGACCTTGACTAACATCTCAGATCAGTATGTTGTGCCTGACCCTGACTAACATGTCAGATCAGTATGTTGTGCCTGACCCTGACTAACATGTCAGATCAGTATGTTGTGTTTGACCCTGACTAACATGTCAGATCAGTATGTTGTGCCTGACCATGACTAACATGTCAGATCAGTATGTTGTGTCTGACCCTGACTAACATGTCAGATCAGTATGTTGTGTCTGACCCTGACTAACACGTCAGATCAGTATGTTGTGCCTGACCCTGACTAACATGTCAGATCAGTATGTTGTGTCTGACCCTGACTAACATGTCAGATCAGTATGTTGTGCCTGACCCTGACTAACATGTCAGATCAGTATGTTGTGTCTGACCCTGACTAACAGGTCAGATCAGTATGTTGTTTCTGACCCTGACTAACAGGTCAGATCAGTATGTTGTGCCTGATCCTGACTAACAGGTCAGATCAGTATGTTGTGCCTGACCCTGACTAACATGTCAGATCAGTATGTTGTACCTGACCCTGACTAACATGTCAGATCAGTATGTTGTACCTGACCCTGACTAACAATTCGGATCAGTATGTTGTGTCTGACCCTGACTAACAGGTCAGATCAGTATGTTGTACCTGACCCTGACTAACATGTCAGATCAGTATGTTGTACCTGACCCTGACTAACATGTCAGATCAGTATGTTGTAACTGACCCTGACTAACAAGTTAGATCAGTATGTTGTGCCTGGCCCTGACTAACATGTCAGATCAGTATGTTGTGCTTGACCCTGACTAACATGTCAGATCAGTATGTTGTGCCTGACCCTGACTAACATGTCAGATCAGTATGTTGTGCCTGACCCTGACTAACATGTCAGATCAATATGTTGTGCCTGACCCTGACTAACACGTCAGATCAGTATGTTGTACCTGACCCTGACTAACATGTCAGATAAGTATGTTGTACCTGACCCTGACTAACATGTCAGATCAGTATGTTGTGCCTGACCCTGACTAACAGGTCAGATCAGTATGTTGTGTCTGACCCTGACTAACATGTCAGATCAGTATGTTGTGCCTGACCCTGACTAACATGTCAGATCAGTATGTTGTTCCTGACCCTGACTAACATGTCAGATCAGTATGTTGTGCCTGACCCTGACTAACAGGTCAGATCAGTATGTAGTGCCTGACCCTGACTAACAGGTCAGATCAGTATGTTGTCTCTGACCCTGACTAACAGGTCAGATCAGTATGTTGTGCCTGACCCTGACTAACATGTCAGATCAGTATGTTGTGTCTGACCCTGACTAACAGGTCAGATCAGTATGTTGTGCCTGACCCTGACTAACAGGTCAGATCAGTATGTTGTGCCTGACCCTGACTAACATGTCAGATCAGTATGTGGTGCCTGACCCTGACTAACATGTCAGATCAGTATGTTGTGTCTGACCCTGACTAACAGGTCAGATCAGTATGTTGTGCCTGACCCTGACTAACATTTCAGATCAGTATGTTGTACCTGACCCTGACTAAGATGTCAGATCAGTATGTTGTGCCTGATCCTGACTAACATGTCAGATCAGTATGTTGTGCCTGACCCTGACTAACATGTCAGATCAGTATGTTGTACCTGACCCTGACTAACATGTCAGATCAGTATGTTGTGCCTGACCCTGACTAACATGTCAGATCAGTATGTTGTACCTGACCCTGACTAACATGTCTGGTCAGTATGTTGTGCCTGACCCTGACTAACATGTCAGATCAGTATGTGGTGCCTGACCCTGACTAACATTTCAGATCAGTATGTTGTTCCTGACCCTGACTAACATGTCTGGTCAGTATGTTGTGCCTGACCCTGACTAACATGTCAGATCAGTATGTGGTGCCTGACCCTGACTAACATTTCAGATCAGTATGTTGTTCCTGACGCTGACTAACATGTCAGATCAGTATGTTGTGCCTGACCCTGACTAACATGTCAGATCTGTATGTTGTGCCTGGCCCTGACTAACATGTCAGATCAGTATGTTGTGCCTGACCCTGACTAACATGTCAGATCAGTATGTTGTGTCTGACCCTAACTAACAGGTCAGATCAGTATGTTGGGCCTGACCCTGACTAACATGTCAGATCAGTATGTTGTGCCTGACCCTGACTAACATGTCAGATCAGTATGGTGTGCCTGACCCTGACTAACATGTCAGATCAGTATGTTGTGTCTGACCCTGACTAACAGGTCAGATCAGTATGTTGTGCCTGACCCTGACTAACAGGTCAGATCAGTATGTTGTGCCTGACCCTGACTAACATGTCAGATCAGTATGTTGTCTCTGACCCTGACTACCATGTCAGATCAGTATGTTGTGTCTGACCCTGACTAACAGGTCAGATCAGTATGTTGTGCCTGACCCTGACTAACAGGTCAGATCAGTATGTTGTGCCTGACCGTGACTAACATGTCAGATCAGTATGTTTTTCCTGACCCTGACTAACATGTCAGATCAGTATGTTGTGCCTGACCCTGACTAACATGTCAGATCAGTATGTTGTGCCTGACCCTGACTAACATGTCAGATCAGTATGTTGTGCCTGACCCTGACTAACATGTCAGATCAGTATGTTGTGCCTGACCCTGACTAACATGTCAGATCAGTATGTTGTGTCTGACCCAGACTAGCAGGTCAGATCAGTATGTTGTGCCTGACCCTGACTAACATGTCAGATCAGTATGTTGTGTCTGACCCAGACTATCAGGTCAGGTCAGTATGTTGTGCCTGACCCTGACTAACAGGTCAGATCAGTATGTTGTGCCTGACCCTGACTAACATGTCAGATCAGTATGTTGTGCCTGACCCTGACTAACATGTCAGATCAGTATGTTGTGTCTGACCCTGACTAACAGGTCAGATCAGTATGTTGTGCCTGACCCTGACTAACATGTCAGATAAGTATGTTGTGTCTGATCCTGACTAACAGGTCAGATCAGTATGTTGTGCCTGACCCTCACTAACATGTCAGATCAGTATGTTGTGTCTGACCCTGACTAACATGTCAGATCAGTATGTTGTGCCTGACCCTGACTAACATGTCAGATCAGTATGTTGTGCCTGACCCTGAGTAACATGTCAGATCAGTATGTTGTGCCTGACCTTGACTAACATCTCAGATCAGTATGTTGTGCCTGACCCTGACTAACATGTCAGATCAGTATGTTGTGCCTGACCCTGACTAACATGTCAGATCAGTATGTTGTGTTTGACCCTGACTAACATGTCAGATCAGTATGTTGTGCCTGACCATGACTAACATGTCAGATCAGTATGTTGTGTCTGACCCTGACTAACATGTCAGATCAGTATGTTGTGTCTGACCCTGACTAACACGTCAGATCAGTATGTTGTGCCTGACCCTGACTAACATGTCAGATCAGTATGTTGTGTCTGACCCTGACTAACATGTCAGATCAGTATGTTGTGCCTGACCCTGACTAACATGTCAGATCAGTATGTTGTGCCTGACCCTGAGTAACATGTCAGATCAGTATGTTGTGCCTGACCTTGACTAACATCTCAGATCAGTATGTTGTGCCTGACCCTGACTAACATGTCAGATCAGTATGTTGTGCCTGACCCTGACTAACATGTCAGATCAGTATGTTGTGTTTGACCCTGACTAACATGTCAGATCAGTATGTTGTGCCTGACCATGACTAACATGTCAGATCAGTATGTTGTGTCTGACCCTGACTAACATGTCAGATCAGTATGTTGTGTCTGACCCTGACTAACACGTCAGATCAGTATGTTGTGCCTGACCCTGACTAACATGTCAGATCAGTATGTTGTGTCTGACCCTGACTAACATGTCAGATCAGTATGTTGTGCCTGACCCTGACTAACATGTCAGATCAGTATGTTGTGTCTGACCCTGACTAACAGGTCAGATCAGTAGGTTGTTTCTGACCCTGACTAACAGGTCAGATCTGTATGTTGTGCCTGATCCTGACTAACAGGTCAGATCAGTATGTTGTGCCTGACCCTGACTAACATGTCAGATCAGTATGTTGTACCTGACCCTGACTAACATGTCAGATCAGTATGTTGTACCTGACCCTGACTAACAATTCGGATCAGTATGTTGTGTCTGACCCTGACTAACAGGTCAGATCAGTATGTTGTACCTGACCCTGACTAACATGTCAGATCAGTATGTTGTACCTGACCCTGACTAACATGTCAGATCAGTATGTTGTAACTGACCCTGACTAACAAGTTAGATCAGTATGTTGTGCCTGGCCCTGACTAACATGTCAGATCAGTATGTTGTGCTTGACCCTGACTAACATGTCAGATCAGTATGTTGTGCCTGACCCTGACTAACATGTCAGATCAGTATGTTGTGCCTGACCCTGACTAACATGTCAGATCAATATGTTGTGCCTGACCCTGACTAACACGTCAGATCAGTATGTTGTACCTGACCCTGACTAACATGTCAGATAAGTATGTTGTACCTGACCCTGACTAACATGTCAGATCAGTATGTTGTGCCTGACCCTGACTAACAGGTCAGATCAGTATGTTGTGTCTGACCCTGACTAACATGTCAGATCAGTATGTTGTGCCTGACCCTGACTAACATGTCAGATCAGTATGTTGTTCCTGACCCTGACTAACATGTCAGATCAGTATGTTGTGCCTGACCCTGACTAACAGGTCAGATCAGTATGTAGTGCCTGACCCTGACTAACAGGTCAGATCAGTATGTTGTCTCTGACCCTGACTAACAGGTCAGATCAGTATGTTGTGCCTGACCCTGACTAACATGTCAGATCAGTATGTTGTGTCTGACCCTGACTAACAGGTCAGATCAGTATGTTGTGCCTGACCCTGACTAACAGGTCAGATCAGTATGTTGTGCCTGACCCTGACTAACATGTCAGATCAGTATGTGGTGCCTGACCCTGACTAACATGTCAGATCAGTATGTTGTGTCTGACCCTGACTAACAGGTCAGATCAGTATGTTGTGCCTGACCCTGACTAACATTTCAGATCAGTATGTTGTACCTGACCCTGACTAAGATGTCAGATCAGTATGTTGTGCCTGATCCTGACTAACATGTCAGATCAGTATGTTGTGCCTGACCCTGACTAACATGTCAGATCAGTATGTTGTACCTGACCCTGACTAACATGTCAGATCAGTATGTTGTGCCTGACCCTGACTAACATGTCAGATCAGTATGTTGTACCTGACCCTGACTAACATGTCTGGTCAGTATGTTGTGCCTGACCCTGACTAACATGTCAGATCAGTATGTGGTGCCTGACCCTGACTAACATTTCAGATCAGTATGTTGTTCCTGACCCTGACTAACATGTCTGGTCAGTATGTTGTGCCTGACCCTGACTAACATGTCAGATCAGTATGTGGTGCCTGACCCTGACTAACATTTCAGATCAGTATGTTGTTCCTGACGCTGACTAACATGTGAGATCAGTATGTTGTGCCTGACCCTGACTAACATGTCAGATCTGTATGTTGTGCCTGGCCCTGACTAACATGTCAGATCAGTATGTTGTGCCTGACCCTGACTAACATGTCAGATCAGTATGTTGTGTCTGACCCTAACTAACAGGTCAGATCAGTATGTTGGGCCTGACCCTGACTAACATGTCAGATCAGTATGTTGTGCCTGACCCTGACTAACATGTCAGATCAGTATGGTGTGCCTGACCCTGACTAACATGTCAGATCAGTATGTTGTGTCTGACCCTGACTAACAGGTCAGATCAGTATGTTGTGCCTGACCCTGACTAACAGGTCAGATCAGTATGTTGTGCCTGACCCTGACTAACATGTCAGATCAGTATGTTGTCTCTGACCCTGACTACCATGTCAGATCAGTATGTTGTGTCTGACCCTGACTAACAGGTCAGATCAGTATGTTGTGCCTGACCCTGACTAACAGGTCAGATCAGTATGTTGTGCCTGACCGTGACTAACATGTCAGATCAGTATGTTTTTCCTGACCCTGACTAACATGTCAGATCAGTATGTTGTGCCTGACCCTGACTAACATGTCAGATCAGTATGTTGTGCCTGACCCTGACTAACATGTCAGATCAGTATGTTGTGCCTGACCCTGACTAACATGTCAGATCAGTATGTTGTGCCTGACCCTGACTAACATGTCAGATCAGTATGTTGTGTCTGACCCAGACTAGCAGGTCAGATCAGTATGTTGTGCCTGACCCTGACTAACATGTCAGATCAGTATGTTGTGTCTGACCCAGACTATCAGGTCAGGTCAGTATGTTGTGCCTGACCCTGACTAACAGGTCAGATCAGTATGTTGTGCCTGACCCTGACTAACATGTCAGATCAGTATGTTGTGCCTGACCCTGACTAACATGTCAGATCAGTATGTTGTGTCTGACCCTGACTAACAGGTCAGATCAGTATGTTGTGCCTGACCCTGACTAACAGGTCAGATCAGTATGTTGTGCCTGACCCTGACTAACATGTCAGATCAGTATGTTGTGCCTGACCCTGACTAACATGTCAGATCAGTATGTTGTGCCTGACCCTGACTAACATGTCAGATCAGTATGTTGTGACTGACCCTGACTAACATGTCAGATCAGTATGTTGTGCCTGACCCTGACTAACATATCAGATCAGTATGTTGTGCCTGACCCTGACTAACATGTCAGATCAGTATGTTGTACCTGACCCTGACTAACATTTCAGATCAGTATGTTGTACCTGACCCTGACTAAGATGTCAGATCAGTATGTTGTGCATGATCCTGACTAACATGTCAGATCAGTATGTTGTGCCTGAATCTGACTAACATGTCAGATCAGTATGTTGTGTCTGACCCTGACTAACATGTCAGATCAGTATGTTGTGCCTGACCCTGACTAACATGTCAGATCAGTATGTTGTGCTTGACCCTGACTAACATGTCAGATCAGTATGTTGTACCTGAACCTGACTAACATGTCTGATCAGTATGTTGTGCCTGATTCTGACTAACATGTCAGATCAGTATGTTGTGCCTGACCCTGACTAACATGTCAGATCAGTATGTTGTGCCTGAACCTGACTAACATGTCAGATCAGTATGTTGTGCCTGACCCTGACTAACATTTCAGATCAGTATGTTGTGCCTGACCCTGACTAACATGTCAGATCAGTATGTTGTGCCTGACCCTGACTAACATGTCAGATCAGTATGTTGTGCCTGACCCTGACTAACATGTCAGATCAGTATGTTTTACCTGACCCTGACTAACATGTCAGATCAGTATGTTGTGCCTGACCCTGACTAACATGTCAGATCAGTATGTTGTGCCTGACCCTGACTAACATGTCAGATCAGTATGTTGTGCCTGACCCTGACTAACATGTCAGATCAGTATGTTGTGCCTGACCCTGACTAACATGTCAGATCAGTATGTTGTGCCTGACCCTGACTAACATGTCAGATCAGTATGTTGTGAGAGTCTTCCTCTGCACATGAACATATAAAAATAACAACCCTAATACAAACTTAGATAACAGTAGAGACGAAACTAATACCGCAGAAAACAATGTTGTTGGGAATGAAGTGATGGACATTTCATGTAACTGGGTCCCAACCTTTTTTAGTTGTAGTGAACAGTTCCTTCCTCGATGCCTTGACTTCCCTTTAATATAAGTCAGGTACCAATTTACAGGTAAGTATGCTGAAAAGCTCGCCAGATGAACCCAGGATCTCTAGCGATGGAGGAAAGAATAGGACAAATGAACCTCCATGGATGTCGTAAAATACAACCAAAGAGGGTTGTGCATGCGGTCAGCAACCTTAGCATGTAAAACAAATAGCTACATAAGCAGCCACTGCAAGGCACACAGAGTGCTTTGCCGCAGGCTTATTAAAGAAAGCCAATGTAGTAGTGGTCCTATACTCCAGCTGGAGTGAAAAAGGGACAAGAGGAAGAGAAAGCATGACGCAGGGATTGAACCGTTCGTCATGAGCAGCAAGAGCTCTATAATTTGTTAACGATTTAGCAAATAATGTTTAGAGCACTGCTGTCAGGGATGAAGTCTTTTAAGGAGATGTTGTGGCCAGATATATTACTGCATGTCTTGTGTTACTTAACAGTAAGCCAGGTACCCATGTTCCACTTCTTTTTTACGGCTCCGAAACATGAACCTTACCCAAACATGACATGTCAAGGCTGGAGACATGACACGTCAAGGCTGGAGACATAACATGTCAAGGCTGGAGACATGACACGTCAAGGCTGGAGACATAACATGTCAAGGCTGGAGACATGACACGTCAAGGCTACATTCACAACGTGGGAGTCTCTACTAAAACTGGCCTCCTCCAAATCTTAAAAACGCTTCTATGTTTGGTCATACCCTACGGCTGGGCCAGGAAACTCCGGCACACAAGTCGTTCCTCAGCGCCAAAACTCTTCCACCTACGGCTGGTGGCGCAGAAGAACCGTTCTCGCACAGAATGGCTCCATCAGATATCAACCTCCACCATCGCTCTGGACGAGGCCTGAAACTAAACAGCAGCAGTAGGTCATGGATGTGGCCAACCGACGCAACGGTTCTCAGACGATTAAGCGAACTTATTATTATGTACCCATTTACATATTGGTCGACTACAGTGTGTTGATTACTGGGATCGAACCAGAGATCCTTTGCCACGAGATACAAACGCTCTATATTTCGTCTGCCTCAGAAAAAATCCTTATTAAATAACATTAAGCTAAGTGGCCGTTGTACAGTCATGACTCTGACTGCATTTTGGTACCATTAACTGCAGCGAGGATGCACCACAGCCTGCCTGCTTGCATCAGGGTCAGCGAACCACATCTGGCTACATCGCACGACGCCGTATGAGGAGGGCAGTATGACACCGCGCCTCACACGACGCCGTATGGTAAGGGCAATATGACACGTCGCCTCACACGATGCCGTAAGGCAAGGGCAGTAGGACACCCCGCCTCACACGACGCCGTATGGTAAGGGCAATATGACACCCCGCCTCACACGACGCCGTAAGGCAAGGGCAGTAGGACACCCCGCCTCACACGACGCCGTAAGGCAAGGGCAGTAGGACACTCCGCCTCACACGACGCCGTATGGCAAGGGCAGTAGGACAAACCGCCTCACACGACGCCGTATGGGGAGGGCAGTAAGACACCCCGCCTCACACGAAGCCGCATGGGGAGAGCAGTAGGACACCCCGCCTCACACCACGCCGTATGGCAAGGGAAGTAGGACACCCCGCCTCACACTGCGCCGCATGGGGAGGGCAGTAGGACACCCCGCCTCACACTGCGCCGCATGAGGGCAGTAGGACACCCTGCCTCATGACGGCGTATGGCGAAGACAGTAGGACAAGAGAAGAAGAAGAAGAATCGAATACATATACACCGCATATGCCCAAGTAAGGAAAACATATATTTAGCAGAACATGTTCGGAAAGTCTGTCAGCTCCACAAACCTTGGCGACAGATACATTGTATGTGGACGCAACAATTTTAAGAACGAACCTCGTGATTTATGTTAGAAATACAAATGATTATGTGATAGCGAATGGCGAAGTTGGCGGCATTTAGAACAGTAAACAGAACAGTATGTAACTCGTGACCCGCTGGTTTCGGTTCTTCTAGAAAGCTGATAAGACATATTCGTAAAGCTATTTTGTAGTGGGAAGATTCGGTACAGTTACAAATGATAGTTCAAGATTAAGATAAGAAAGCTTTGACCTTGCCGCAATGCGACAGATTTGGATAGGCGGAGGGGGCAAAAGGAGGTGGTGGGGGAAGATATGGCAACCAATAACATTTAACTACTGCCGAGCATTCCTGCGATTGGTCCGACGTGGACTGCTGTTGCTATGGATGTGACCTTGACTGATAAACGTAACCTATGGGGGCTTGTATCAACAAATGATGTCGGTACGGATCCACCAGAAGTTGGGTGCTCGCCCTTGGCCATTCAACACATGGCAACTAAAACCAACTACAACAATTTCTGGAGCCCGTTTTTACTTATAGATTAACAGAGAGTGGTGTGAAGTGAAAAGTGGAGTGCCACAGGGCTCGGTTTTGGGACCAATTTTATTCTTGATATATATAAATGATTTGGACATAGGTATGGGATCCATTATTGCAAAATTTGCTGATGACACGAAACTATGCAGTAGTGTCTCATCTAAAGCAGAAGTAGATATATTGAGGTCGGATTTAGATACAATTCGAGAATGGTCTGTAATCTGGCAAATGGAGTTTAATGTAGATAAATGTACAGTCATCCACATGGGTAGATCCAATATGGAACATAATTACAGAATGGGAGAGAACAATATTAGAAAGATAGATAAAGAAAGGGACTTAGGGGTTATAATAGATCATACGTGTAAGGTGAGGGAGCAAGTTCAGGTAGCAGTAAAAAAGGCAAATGCAATGTTAGGGATGATAAAAAGAAATATTAAACATAGGAGCAAGGAAGTGATAGTCAAACTGTATAAAGCATTAGTTAGACCTAGATTGGAGTACTGTGTACAGGTGTGGAGTCCTTATCAGAGAGGGGATATAGACATGCTGGAGAGAATACAAAAAAGAGCGACAAAGCTGATAGTGGGATTCCAGAATTACAGTTATGAAGAAAGATTAAAAAGAACTGGCCTTCAGTGTCTCGAAGAGAGAAGAATTCGTGGTGACTTAATTCAGGTGTATAAGATGATCAGAGGAATGGATAAAGTGGACTATAACAAGTTTTTTAAAGTACAACCACCAACAAGGACAAGAGGGCACAGCTACAAGTTGACTAAGGAGAGGTCCAGATTAGATATTAGGAAGTATTTCTTTAGCCAGAGAGTAGTGAATGCTTGGAATGCATTGCCAAGTGAGGTAGTGGAGGCTGGGACGGTCAATGCATTTAAGAACAGATTGGATGCGTACAGCTTCTAGAGGAAGGTGTTGTAAATGGAACTGGTTGTATACAGACTCTGCAGAGTCTTCTAAACCAGTATAAAGACGTTAAGTTAAGTTAAGTTAGATAGAGAGAGAGAGAGAGAGAAAGAGAGAGAGAGAGAGAGTCCGTGATAGAGTGAATGAGGGAGTAAGAGAGAGTGAGATAGAGTATGAGTGATAGAGTGAATTAGAGTAAGAGAGAGAGAGAGATAGAGTGACAGAGAGGGAGTATGATAGTCAGTGATAGAGTGAATGAGAGAATAAGAGAGACAGTATGAGAGAGTCATTGATTGAATGAGAGAGTAAGAGAGAGAGTGAGATAGTGTAAGAGAGTCAGTTATAGAGTGAATGCGAGAAAGAGAGACATAGAGAGAGAGAGAGAGAGAGAGAGAGAGAAAGAGAAAGAGAGAAAAAGTGAGAAAGAGAAAATGGCAAAACTAATCAAATTAGGAAGAAGAAAGTAATATATTGTTGTTGTTGTTGTTGTGAATGCCCATAATGAGTAGGTTGAGCCCTGAAAAAGTATGTTTAGTGTCGGTTTGCAGTAGCTTCCCTCACATCCCGAGCGTGTTGACGAAGGTGGTCATGAGTCCTCTAGGCGGTTGTGCTGTGCTTGGTTTCATCTGCAAGTCGCTCACTACTACGGGGATCACATGGACCCCCTACCCCTAACCGTGTTAGCCAGATTGCTACGAAGGACAGTATGTGTCCAGGGAGGACTATGAGGCACACCTTTTCATACTGACAACTCCTCTGTCAGGTAGATCTTGCTCTGCTATTTCTCTATCCTTCATGCAGATCCTTCCACAAGGGTGGCATTTCCTGATCTTCCTTTGATGACCTGCTGACGTGATAGAAACGCCTGACATTTTTGTTGTTGTTGTTGTTGTAGTTGTTGTTGTTGTTATTGTTGTTGTAGTAGTTGTTGTTGTTGTAGTTGTTGTAGTTGTTGTTGTTGTTGTTGTTGAAGTTGTTGTTGTTGTTGTTGTTGTAGTAGTTGTTGTAGTAGTTGTTGTTGTAGTTGTTGTTGTTGTTGTTGAATGCCCACAATGAGTAAGATTACTTTTTGTGCGCTTTAAAAAAACACGATAAGTTTTAGTGGCTTTGCTCATATCCTGATGAAGGTGCAACAGGCTCCTCCAGGCGGTTGTGCTATGCTTGGCTTCATCTGCGTGTCGCTGACTGCTACGGGGATCAATCTTTTGAGAGGGAACGGTTGGGCTAGTGGTTAAGTGACACGGCTCACAACGAGAAGGTGCTGGGTTCGATCCCCATCACAGCACCGGCCGTTACCCCGGGGAAGCAAACTCTTAGAAAATGCAGGAGGAAGCAGGCCCTTACATAAAATGCATGCTGAAGTCGGATGCACTGGGCCGACTGGCACAAAATAGAAACCACAGTGCAACGCACACCACCTTATGGATTAGAGAAATAAGGCGAACGCAAAAAAAAACAACACAACCTTTTGTGAGAATCTGACTCAAAACTTCCCTAATAGACCACCGTGGCACCTGGTCTCTGTAAACAAGGTCAGTTGTTACCTGGCCCAAGATTACGCGTAGACGTTGTGTTCTTCCCGCAATCTGTTGTCGAGATAAAAGAGGGGTTCACCTGCTGGTCATGAGAGGTTCACCTGAAGGTCATGAGAGGTTCACCTGAAGGTCATGAGGGGTTCACATGAAGGTCACGAAAGGTTGACCTGCTGGTCATGAGAGGTTCATTGGAAGGTCATGAGAGGTTCACCTGAAGGTCATGAGAGGTTCACCTGCTGGTCATGAGGGGTTCACCTGAAGGTCATGAGAGGTTCACCTGCTGGTCATGAGAGGATCACCTGAAGGTCACGAGAGGTTCACCTGAAGGTCATGTGAGATTCACCTAAAGGTCTCGAGGCGTTCACCTAAAGGTCTCGAGGCGTTCACCTGAAGGTCACGAGGTGTTCACATGAAGGTCACGAGGGATTGGGTTTTTGGAGGGTGGTGTTTTACTTCGAAAATGTAAACTTTCCAGAGCAAAAATTAAAGTTCATAACTTATTCTCTACAATATTGACCATATTATATATAGACCATACCTGTAATTAAGATATCATTTTATTGTATTAAAAGTGTTCCTGCAAACAGGTTGCGTTACAGCAGCCTGACCAACGTGGTGTGGATCGACACACTGATTCCCATAGCGGTGAGGCTGCTGAGCAGCTCAGCATTGCGCTACAACAAGAAGCGAACCCAGGTCCACGGGATTCAGTACTCGAGTCACTAGAGCACGTTATCAACAATTTGTTGTTGTTGAGAGTTAAGAGGAAGTAGAAAAAGAAGAACAACAAGAACACTCGAATGTAGAAAGTGTTTGATGATAGTTAACTATCCTACAAATGTTGGATGTTGATACGACGTCGGACATGTTCTACATAATATTTGTTGTTCTTTCATCTGTCATATTGTGTAGTATTGTGAGTCTCATTATCCGTTGTATGCATGTATTGTCTGTTGTTTTGTTTGCCACGCTTGTTGTCCTCTTTTGTTTAGTTCCCAATACTTTGTGAACAGCCTTGCATTTTATGCTTGTTCTCTACAGTCATTGCTTTTTTGTTCGATGGTTATTCTTTCGTCTAGAAGATTCCATGTGTTTTCTATGAGACATTTCATATTTACTATTCTTGCCAATTTTGTTGTTGCTTAGATGTTTGCCTCACTAGTTTCTACTGGCGGAGGCGCGCCATTTTCCACCCCAGACCGTAGTCCATTGGGCGATATCAGGACGCATAAACCAGTGCTTGGATGCATGTGTGCGTCTGTATGTACCTATGCTAGGTTTGTGCGCCCTCAGAAGCTAGCCCAACCAAAGTGCAATGGAAGGGCCTCACCACGAGGGTGCGTGTGAAAGTTGTGCAGGAGTGTGACTGTAGGACAGAGTCAAATGAAACAGAGTGAGGTAAGAGGAGAGTGAGAAGGGGAAGAGTGGCCCCCAGGGTGAAACCTCTTCGGTCCAGCCTCTTCCTATTCTTGCCAAGAACCTCTTCAGGTGTTTAATGAAATGCTTCCTCAAGTTGGTTTTTAATGGTTAACTCTGTATGTTTCCCTAAATATTCAAATGTCCCACCAATTTTAAATTGGACTTACAAATTATGAATTTAAAAATCTGTTGAATTCTTGAAATGAGAATGTTCACTTCGTCCAGAGAGGAAAGGGGATATAATAATTTGAAGACAATTAAGGGCTGATATTTATGTGTTACGTCCCTTACATGAAGAAAACTCTGAAGTCTTTGCTGCAGTAGTCTTAGTCTTGGTCTTAATGGAACTGTACTTAAACAGGGGACGATGCCCATGTGCAGGATCTAGTTCTGGGGTGAGCTGGATGTAGCCAGGGGAGGATTTAGTGGGCTATGCTCGAGCAGCCTATTACTCCGCTGCGTTGGGACAAGTATTATTTGCATGCCTCACTAATTTATGTAACTCCTGTTCGCCTTCATCTAGCAGAGCTATATCTTCCGCATAACCTGAGAGTATTGATGAAGTCGAGCGATAACCTGAGAGTATTGATCAAGTCGAGCGATAACCTGAGAGTATTGATCAAGTCGAGCGATAACCTGAGAGTATTGATCAAGTCGAGCGGTAACCTGAGAGTATTGATCAAGTCGAGCGATAATGAGTTCTTGCAGTTCCTCCCATATCTTGGAAAATGGGTTCTGTGTAAATTTTAAAAGATGGCCTTGTCATTTACCTTCTGCGTGTCTCACCTATTACATGCTTCCTGGAGATTCGAACAGGTCATCAGGTGGTCTGGGTCCTGTATGGCGCCACAGTCAAATGCATCATCATTTGTGCATCCCCATCTCTCCATGTTCCTTTTGCTCTTTGATACACCAGCTTGGAGTCTATTTAGTGACTTCCATGTTGTGTATGGTAGATGATGTCCGGGGGCACGTTCCTCCCGGTTTGATTTCTGGGACGGAATCAGTTCGAACCGTCTCTCGATACGCCAACTTTTAGGACTTATCTGTATCGGCTTTTTTGATTTTAGGAAGCCCTGTCTGGATTTGAGTCTTGTACTCTGTACCTGATGTCCAAACATTGGATGCTTTGGGTCGTGCTCCAGGTTATAACTATGCTTTAATTAGCTGCCCATGTATGATTCTGTCAAAAATATTTTTGTAGTCTTTAAAGCAGAAATCAATGCTTTTCTTCTGTACCTCTCTACATTTCTCTACATCATTATTCAGAATATTGTTTCTCTTGTTCTGCTAATCTGTAAAAATCCAAATTATTAGCTCGAAACTTTGTTTTCTGCTCTACGGCTGTTTCCTGTACACTTTTGAGCAGCAATATAATGGTGGAACTCGTCAGATTGATTGTTCTAAAATCTGAACATTATCGTACACGAGGTTTCTTGGGTAGTGTTATAAATGTTCACGACAGATGTAGACAGGTACAGATCCTGTGTTGTATACATCATTACACAGATTAGTAGTCTTGTCTACACCGTGTGGCCATTCCTGTTGCTTTCTCCGTCCTCATTCCATTGCTTTTTTCCGTCCTCGTTCCATTGGTTTCTCCCTCATTCCATTGGTTTCTCCGTCCTCATTCTATTGGTTTCTCCGTCCTCATTCTATTGGTTTCTCCCTCATTCCATTGGTTTCTCCGTCCTCATGTATTAGAGATGAACATCCACCTCCCTCACAGCCTCAATGTATTCTAGGGATGGACATCCGCCTCCCTCACAGCCTCAATGTATTCTAGGGATGGACATCCGCCTCCCTCACAGCCTCAATATTCTAGGGATGGACATCCAACTCCCTCACAGCATCAGTATTCTAGGGGTGGACATCCGCCTCCCTCACAGCCTCAGTATTCTAGGGGTGGAGATCCGCCTCCCTCACAGCCTCAGTATTCTAGGGGTGGACATCCGCCTCCCTCACAGCCTCAATGTATTCTAGGGATGGGCATCCGCCTCCCTCACAGCCTCAGTATTCTAGGGGTGGACATCTGCCTCCCTCACAGTCTCAGTATTCTAGGGGTGGAGATCCGCCTCCCTCACAGCCTCAGTATTCTAGAGGTGGACATCTGCCTCACTCATAGCCTCAGTATTATAGGGGTGGACATCTGCCTCCCTCACAGCCTCAGTATTATAGGGGTGGACATCCGCCTCCCTCACAGGTTCAGTATTAAAGGGGTGGACATCCGCCTCCTCACAGCCTTAGTATTATAGGGATGGACATCTGCCTCCCTCACAGCCTCAGTATTATAGGGGTGGACATCTGCCTCCCTCACAGCCTCAGTGTTCTAGGGGTGGACATCTGCCTCCCTCACAGCCTCAGTATTATAGGGGTGGACATCCGCCTCCTCACAGCCTCAGTATTCTAGGGGTGGACATCCGCCTCCCTCACAGCCTCAATGTATTAGAGATGGACATCCGCCTCCCTCACAGCCTCAGTATTCTAGGGGTGGACATCCGCCTCCCTCACAGCCTCAGTATTCTAGGGGTGGAGATCCGCCTCCCTCACAGCCTCAGTATTATAGGGATGGACATCCGCCTCCCTCACAGCCTCAGTATTATAGGGATGGACATCGGCCTCACTTACAGCCTCAGTATTCTAGGGGTGGACATCCGCCTCCCTCACAGCCTCAGTATTATAGGGGTGGACATCCGCCTCCCTCACAGCCTCAGTATTCTAGGGGTGGACATCCGCCTCCCTCACAGCCTCAGTATTATAGGGGTGGACATCCGCCTCCCTCACAGGTTCAGTATTCTAGGGGTGGACATCCGCCTCCTCACAGCCTTAGTATTATAGGGATGGACATCTGCCTCCCTCACAGCCTCAGTATTATAGGGGTGGACATCTGCCTCCCTCACAGCCTCAGTGTTCTAGGGGTGGACATCTGCCTCCCTCACAGCCTCAGTATTATAGGGGTGGACATCCGCCTCCTCACAGCCTCAGTATTCTAGGGGTGGACATCCGCCTCCCTCACAGCCTCAATGTATTAGAGATGGACATCCGCCTCCCTCACAGCCTCAGTATTCTAGGGGTGGACATCCGCCTCCCTCACAGCCTCAGTATTCTAGGGGTGGACATCCGCCTCCCTCACAGCCTCAGTATTATAGGGATGGACATCTGCCTCCCTCACAGCCTCAGTATTCTAGGGGTGGACATCCGCCTCCTCACAGCCTTAGTATTCTAGGGGTGAACATCCGCCTCCCTCACAGCCTCAGTATTCTAGGGGTGGACATCTGCCGCCCTTACAGCTTCAGTATTATAGGGATGGACATCCGCCTCCCTCACAGCCTCAGTATTATAGGGATGGACATCGGCCTCACTTACAGCCTCAGTATTCTAGGGGTGGACATCCGCCTCCCTCACAGCCTCAGTATTATAGGGGTGGACATCCGCCTCCCTCACAGCCTCAGTATTCTAGGGGTGGACATCCGCCTCCCTCACAGCCTCAATGTATTAGAGATGGACATCCGCCTCCCTCACAGCCTCAGTATTCTAGGGGTGGACATCCGCCTCCCTCACAGCCTCAATGTATTAGATATGGACATCCGCCTCCCTCACAGCCTCAATGTACAAGGGAAAGACCACTCGTGACATGTCCTACTTTCCTAGCAATCGGTATCGCTGCGCCATATTTGTTTCTGCAAGCTGCTTCCATAGCATTTGACTGTCCACAATCCACCTGCAAGGCAGATGTTGTTTCATGTCGGAGTTGTGTGTTCCAGATATGTTATCTTACTTGTTTATTGAATACTAAATACATTTGTTTTACAGGAGACTGGTCAGCTAGGCGGGATCTGTCACTGTGATGGCCGCAGTGGTCAGTCGGTGTAGAGAAATAGTATCGCACTTCACCAGGGGGATCCATGTTCTCTTTCTTGACCAGGCCCGGGGAACAAAGGGAGCCGCTGTTTTCTGCTGCTGGATAATTATTTTCAACTTCCAAAGACGGCCAAAGACTAGCAATTGGAAAACACACACATCAGGTAACAGACAACATACACACCAGACAACAGACAACATTACACACCAGACAACAGAAAACATAGACACCAGACAACAGAAAACATACACACCAGACAACAGAAAACATACACACTAGGCAACAGACAACATACACACCAGACGACAGACAACATACACACCAGACAACAGAAGAGAAAGCTAGGTCGATATGGAATCCCCGCGGAAACCGACAACACGAACATGACAAACAAATTGTGGGGAAACTGCCTTGGTAGGTGTTATCGTGTTCAGTTTTGACACACAAATATATGCGACAGAGAGACTTGAAATGACAGGTTAGAAGAATAGAGCACTCTAATCATCACGGAAGGGTTACATTTGTTTCTGCCTCCTGGAAATGTCCTACCGAATGACGTAAGCAATCTTGACTGCATAGGTTGCCATCCCTAAGGATCTTTGTCAGTTCCGTATTCAGTGTCTGTCCACGCATGCGCGTTTTCGAACTTCGGACTTTTTTATCTGTTGAACAGATGGCGTTGAGTGTGCTTGTACCTGCTCTCAGTCTGAACGTTGTAACGTGTTCATGCGTTGCAGATTAGTAAGTGTATATTAATGTATAATAACGATTTATAACACAGGATACAAATACATACATACACACATGCGTACCAGCGCGGAAACAAATAAACGTGTACATGCTGTGAGGGTTTGCTTGATGAAAGACTACATTATGTGGTACTCTCTCTTGCCACCAAATCCCCGATAAACGCCGCAGACACATCACGTGAAAGGTGTTGAGCCGCAGTTTCTGTCTAGTATAAGTGCTCCAAGTCTCGCTTCCATACACGAGAGTGCCAAGAACGCAGGTCTGATAGACCCGGGCCTTGGTGTAGTGAGACAGTGCAGTGTTCTCCCAGACTCTTCGTCGTGCGGGCCATGACGGTACTCGTCCTGCACCAACTATCTCCTTCTCGAGCGAAAGTGTTGCAGACCCCAGATAAGTGAAACATATATATATAAATCATTATCTGGTGGTGAGTAGTAAGGCTGTTAATTTGTCTGAGCATTTCTTCATTTGACCTTATCCTCCGAAGCTTTTATATTATTATTCTCTGCAGCTCTCTTCATTTCAACACAGGTTCATACTTCAATATCTGTGAATGTATGATATGTAAAGGTGCGTTTTGGTCCCTCTTTCTTCTTATCCTCTAGATCTTTCCCTCTAATATTCACTGAAACAGACTTTCATGACACATATTGTGTCCCAGTCAAGTTAATCATACATACACACATACATACATACATTCATACATACATACATACATACATTCATACATACACACATAAATGCATACATACAGTCAAACAGACATAAAGAAAGATGCCATGGGGTCTGATGTGATTGGTCGAGTAGATTGGATGTCGGTCATCTGACTACGAGTACGTGTCCTCAAACCTCGAACATTTGTTTTCTTTTCCTATCGGAGGTAAAATACAAAAAAATAGCTTGTACAGTGCGTGGTCACTGCAGGGACAGGCGTCCTTTATTCTTCATTCTTAAAAAAATTCCCGGTGAAATAAATCATCAATCAATTAAAACCGTCTGCCTATTGAAGGCATGCCTTCAATAAATATACGCCAAGTCCTCTTAATTTAGTCTAGTTTAGTCAAAGAATCAACCTCATTGCACACGGTTTAACCCATAAGCTCTCTCTTCTTCGCCATATTTTTTGAAGAATCTCAGCACAGTGCGTGGTCACTCTGTAGCACCGGCGAGGATCAAGTAATAGATTGGCTAGATTTTAAAAACAGTTTTGAATTTTGCCAGAGTAGCGGCTGCTAAGCTTACTCTTTTCGATTCCAAACTGCCGAGGGATTTTTTACGTGCACGACACTTCACACGGGCGCCCGATCTCTACTGCTCAAAGATCCGGGAAATACCAGAAAGTACACCGGAAACAAATCTCGGTCTCCATCGTGATTTGAACCCGCGACCTCCAGCAGCTGGTACGTACATTCCAACATCACAGCTTAACTGTCGATGCATGAGTTGTGTCGACTTGATGGGGTGAAGCTGTGTGGTCTCTCCAAGTCACAGGCTTGGACATCTTTCTATGAGGAACAAGCTGTTCCCGGTGCGGCATGTCCGCGCACTCCACATAGCTATTTGATCAAGGAGTCGTCAGAATACCGATACATCCTGGAGTCACTGACGTTGTAGGAGCCACCAGAATATCGATTGAACTTTAACTAGAGTGCCTTAGAGACTCCGAATTTTTCCACAGGGTTTAACCATGAAGTCTTTCCAGTAAACGGCTATCCCACATGGCAGTGGAGACAGAAATGGTAGTACCGAGGCTAACACAACGGTAACAATGTTAACAGACTCGCCTCGAAGACGACATCACTGTAACAATGTTAACATACCCGCCTTGAGACCCACATAATTGTAACAATGTTAACAGACCCGTGTCGAGGCCCACATCACGGTAACAATATTAACATACCCGCATCGAGGTCCACATCACGGTAACAATGTTAACAGACCCGCCTCGAGGCCCATATTACGGTAACAATCTATAACAGCAAATATAGACATAGAAAAGCAATGGGCAAATGCATGCAATAAATGATAGAAGCTATAGAGAATTTCGTTGTAAATAAAATCACGGATCTGGGGAAAGACATCTACAATACATGAACTATACCTACCAATGACATCTAGAGTACATGAACTATACCTCTCAATGACATCTACAATACAGGAACTATACCTCCTAATGATATCTAGAATACAGGAACTATACCTCTCAATGACATCTAGAATACAGCAACTATACCTCTCAATTATATCTATAATACATAAACTATACCGCCCAAGGACATCTAGAGTACATGAAATATACATCCCAATGACATTTACAATACATCAACTATACCTCTCAATGACATCTACAATTCATCAACTATACTTCTCAATGACATATACAATACATCAACTATACCTCTCAATGACATCTACAATACATCAACTATACTTCTCAATGACATCTACAATACAGGAACTATACCTCCTAATGATATCTACAATACATCAACTATACCTCTCAATGACATCTACAATACAGGAACTATACCTCCTAATGATATCTACAATACATCAACTATACCTCTCAATGACATCTACAATACAGGAACTAAACCTCTCAATGACATCTACAATACAGGAACTATACCTCTCAATGACATCTACAATACAGGAACTATACCTCCAAATGTATCTACAATACAGGAACTATACCTCTCAATAACATCTACAATACAGGAACTATACCTCAAAATGTATCTACAATACAGGAACTATACCTCTCAATGACATCTACAATACAGGAACTATACTTCTTAATGACATCTACAATACAGCAACTATACCTCCTTATGACATCTACAATACAGGAACTATACCTCTCAATGACATTTACAATACAGGAACTATACCTCTCAATGACATTTACAATATAGGAACTATACCTCTCAATGACATTTACAATACAGGAACTATACCTCTCAATGACATCTACAATACATCAACTATACCTCCTAATGACATCTACAATACATCAACTATACCTCTCAATAACATCTACAATACAGCAACTATACCTCCTAATGACATCTACAATACATCAACTATACCTCCTAATGACATCTACAATACAGCAACTATACCTCTCAATGACATCTACAATACAGCAACTATACCTCCTAATGACATCTACAATACATCAACTATACCTCCTAATGACATCTACAATACATCAACTATACCTCCTAATGACATCTACAATACAGCAACTATACCTCTCAATGACATCTACAATACAGCAACTATACCTCTCAATGACATCTACAATACAGCAACTATACCTCCTAATGACATCTACAATACAGCAACTATATCTCTCAATGACATCTACAATACAGCAACTATACCTCTCAATGACATTTACAATACTGCAACTATACCTCCTAATGACATCTACAATACAGCAACTATACCTCTCAATGACATCTACAATACAGCAACTATACCTCTCAATGACATTTACAATACAGCAACTATACCTCCTAATGACATCTACAATACAGCAACTATACCTCTCAAGCTGATTACATCTTTTAAAATACAACCCAAGAAACGTCGTGAAACTAGATGTTTAAATAAAAGAACTATCATCCTGAGGAGCCACACAATTAAGAAATTGATCACATTGATGCAGTATAGACGTAGACCAGACAACGAAGCTCTTTCTGAACAATTTTAATGTCGACAGAACAAAGGCACTAGAGAAGCAATATTCTGTTTAAGGAAAGTGGCTGAACAATATGTAGAATTAATTTAAAGAACAAAAAACCAAACAAAAAAACCAAACCAAAAACAAACAAGAGGAGAGGAGACTAATGTCTGGTTCTGACAAAACATGCTGATCAGCCATGTCTGTCAGGGTCAGGCAAAATATATTAATGAGACGTATTAGTTAAGGTCATGGCAAATATATTGACGAGACGTGTTAGTTAAGGTCATGGTAAAATATATTGATCAGACGATTTAGTTAGGGTCATGACAAATGTACTGGACAAGACCCCACCTCGATGTTCTCCCTGGAAACGGGTTGTTCTTCTTGACAGTCTGGCTAACGAGGCGAGGGATTGACGTGATCCACGTAGTAATGAGCGATTTGCAGATGAAGGCAAACATAGCACAACCACCTGGAGGACACCGGACCACCTTCTTCAGTATTCTTGGGGTGTAAGGAAAGCTGTTATACCAGCCACTTAACGCCCTTTTCAGGACGCACAACCTGCCGAAGACGGATGTGTCGGACCGAAAGGTGCAAATATCGCAGTCAAACTGTAAACTAGCGATACAACGCAAATCCGTTCTCTGGACTACATCCAGCTACTTGCAAAGCCCTGTTCAGGACTTGGTAGCTGGAGATTGAGAATGAACGCAGAAGAAGAAGGACGCATAAAAGAATGAACTTACTTATTGTGGGTAATCCCAACAATTAAACCCGTTTATACATTACAAAATGATATTTGACAGAGTCCGACGCGAGAAATTAATAACATGTCGGGGAAACAGAGGTATGGATGGAGTCAGTGACCTATACTGGGAGCAACCTGCCACTGCACACTCTGTCAGAAGTTAGTCACCGTGCATGTAAAATGTTGAAGTATCCGTGCTTGGCAGTTAGAAATTGGAGCTTTAGTGCTGCAGTGAGAGGTCAGGTTGCTGCTAAGCGGAATGGGGCGTACAGGGAAATGACTTCCAACACGAGAGCAGAGATGAAAGCATTGACTGCAGCTCTGTGATGACCGTCTGAGACCACTTTAACAGGATCAGCCGTTGTTTCCTATGTCTTTGGAAGGTACAGCAAGGATGGATAAGGAAGAAGTAGATAACAGATGAAGATGCATCATACTTCCAGGGCTGGTGTGGATCTACTGTCCTGGTCATGATGGGGTTCTGAGCTTCACTTGCATCCATTGCTCTCTCATTGGTTACCGCTAGTGAGGACATTTTGAAGTCTACCAATTGCCGCCTGCTGAATCATGACACTGTAGTAGACGAGTCAACAATGTACAGCCATGAGTTCGTCCACTCTTCCAGCGATGTTAGGTCCTGCTGCATCCGATTACTTGCTATGGTGAGATTCTTTTCATAGGTCCATATAGCTAGATCGTCTGCAAACATTGAGCTATGGACTCTTCTTGGTATATTCTCTATTATGTTATTTATATACAGCAGGAAGAGTGTGGGTGACAGTACTCCCCCTTGGGATACTACCTGCTCAAGTGCCACCTTTTTGCTCATCTGCCCTTGTACTTGAACTCTGGCTGTTCTGTTTTTGAGGTAGTGGCTGATCCATTTGTACATTTTCCCACAAAGTTCACTTCTTTGTAGCTTGACTTTAAGTCCATCTTTCCAAACTTTGTCAAATGCCTTTTCCAGATCCACCCAAACCGATACTGTGTGTTTTTGCTCCTGGTAGACATCTTCCTTTTCCTGAACTATGAGGATGATCTGATCCTCAGTGGATCTGTGTTGTCTAAAGCCTGCTTGCTGTGGAATTAGTATGTGTTTTTCTTCCAGATGCCACATCAGTCTGGTGTTTATCATACGTTCCATCAGTTTGCCTACACAGCTCAGTAGGCTGATAGGCCTGTATCCATTTGGATCTGTTTTATCTTTTCCTTTCTTTGGTACTGGTACAAGTACTGCGTCTTTCCATGCCTGGGGTACAATACGCCTTTTTTCAGCTTTGGTTCAGGACTCATAGTACCTTCTTCTTTGCTGTTGGCCCAGCCCCATCAGCATTTCGTTTGTTACGCCTTCCTTTTCTTTAACGTTCTCATGGCCTCTTCCATTTCATTCATTATTAGTTTTGCTATCATGTGCTCTTTTGGTGCCATATTGATGTTGTCGTGCCCCTTTTGCTCTTCACTAATGTCTGTATGCCTATCTGCAGGGACATCTATGTGGTTTGCTCTGGCATAATGTTCAATAAAGGCATTTGCTGCTTTTTTTCCAGTGAGCATGTTGTCGCCTTGCTTGATGGTAATTTGTTTGTTTGATGGAGTTTCGTCATTCATGGCTCTGACTAACTTCCATAGTTTGTTCCCATCTTTATCTAAATTGAGGCTTTCTGTTTTGTTTTTCCAGCTTTCTCTTGTTATTTAGTTTAGAGTGTATTTGTATTTCGCCGTGGTGGCTTTGAGGGCGATATTTGCCTCCATAGATTGTTCTCTCTCTGCCATGTTCCTAGCATTTGAGACTTCGTCTTCCGCTTTCTGCAATTCATCATTCCAATAGGGCTTATAATTTTTCCTTGCCCCTCTTGGGATGGTTTCAGTGGCAGCTTGCATTATTGCTTTGCTTAGGCTTTCCACCATGTGCTTCATATTGTTCTTCCGTGTGTTGATGGTTTCACACAGCCCATCTGTCAGGCTTGCAAATCTGTCCCAGTCGGCTCGTTTGTAATTCCAACGTGGGAGCGGTTTTGTTTCCTGTGGGCCTACTTCCATATCAACTTCTAGGCTAATTGGCCTGTGGTCGCTACCTGCCAATTGGTTTAGCACCTGGCGGTCTATTTTGTGGTGAATGTCCCCCGTGGAAAAGGCCAAGTGGAGTAAAGGTGGTATGCCATGTTCTATAATAGAAGCTAGGGCTATCCTCCGGCCTATTGATTAGACAGAGATTTGTGTCTATCTCCCAATCTTCCACGTCGTCACATCTGCTGTCTGTGTCCGAGTATCCCCATCTCTCCGAGTGGCTGTTGAAGTCTCCAGCTACTATGCAGTTGGAGTCTTTGACTTCCGTACTCGAGATCGACAGGTCTTTGTTTGGTGGTCCGTACAGGTTGAAGATGCGGATCTTCGTCTCTTGAGCCATTATGTCAACTCCTACAATTTCTGCTTGTCCGGTGATTGACAGCTACCGCGCTACTCGGTATGCAGTTTCGTGTCAGTATCAGAACCCCTCCTTTATGACCTTCTCTGTCCAGACGGAAGGTCTGGTATCCTCTGATTGAGAATTTATGGTTGTTGTTGAAGTGCGTTTCTTGGATACATGACACGTCAATCTTACCTTCATGCAAGTGATGTGTTAGGGAAAGCTTTTTGTTAATGACTCCCTCCGCATTCCACTGTAGTGTTCTGAGGGTCTTGTGTTTTTGGTCAATAGTTTTTGCCCCATCACCTTGTGCCTTGACATGGGTGGGTGACCACCAGTAGCATTGGGTGGGCCCCTTCGAGGCGTGAGGCCCGGCACTCTCGCTGCCTGGCGGGACTGGATGAGCGCCACGCTTTTTTCTATTAGGTCGTACTATCATCATACAGTGGTATACGTTGCACTGTATTACTTGTTAAGCCTGTGGCCCAGTGCATCCGTTTCAACAGGCGTTTCTGTAGGGATGCCTTCCTTAGCCTTTGGCTGTCCCCAGCATATCTGCAAGGCAGCAGTTGTTTGTGATCAGAGTTGTCTCTCTTATGGAAGTTGTCTTACAGGACTATCGAGTCTTCTTCACCACTCGTGTCTATAGGGTGCGGTGATGATATATGAGATATGATATATGATATGGACTATGTACTGGTTTGTACTATCCCGGAAGAGAGGCAGTCCAGTGTGTCTGTATTCCAGGATCGTCACGTCCTGCCAGAAACGTAGTATATGCATGTGAGTGGGGTATCTCTTTGCTCCCTTTATTTTCTCGGCTTCTGTGCAGTGATGGTACGCCTAGCATTCCCCGCCACCTGGGAGGTTGACACAATAGGGCAGAGGGGCAATGTCCGCTGGCTTGCATCTCTTTTGCGTCTATAGGGAGGACTGATAGCAGACAGAGGTAGAGAGCGAGGCAGGAGTGCATTTAACCAGGGGACAAGCCTGGTAATGTCACGGAGATGTTGTTCGCCTGGTGTATCTCATGATCAAGGGCTGAGGCTCAACAGTTCACAGTGGGATGGCTGCTCTACTGCTTACGACACCCCGGCCAAGAACTAAGTCTTCTGCTGGTGGTTTCGCACCTCATCACCGTATGGGGTGAATATTGATCAGCCACCCGCCCGCTTTGATCGGCGGACTGCAGAGACCTCTTTCTGCGGCTCGACCGGGTGGAGCTGAGGCGCGAGCCCCAGGTCTCAACTATATCGTAGCCTCCCATCGCAGTGGTGCTGAGATTTTGGGCGGGATTCCGGCTTACAGGCGTTCGGCCGTAATCCCTCACATGGTAACCTCGCGCCATTGGCTTATCAGCCTAGTACGTGAGCCAAATTTCTGCGGCTCTTCTCGAATTGAGCAGGATTACCGTAGCAACGCCCTGTCATTAGCAGAATAAAACTGACCTGTCTTCCGAGGGTCTAATACCAGCACCCGTTCACTATTATACCCAATGAATCAATAGAGGGCTTTTTAGTCAGTCAATGACCAAGTGTCTGGAACCTGCAATTTCTGTAGAGTTAAGCAGGATCACCGTAGCAGACGCTCTTTCATTAAGAGGGTAAAAACTGACCTGTCTTCCGTGGGTCTAATACCAGCACACGTTCCCTATTAGACCCAACGAAAGTGCTCTCAGTCTATCAGTCATTTTACAATGTTGGCGTGTTGAGTCGAATTAAGCCGCAGGCTCCACTCATGGTGGTGTCCTTCCGTCAATTCCTTTATCAAACACTGAATGCCGGCCAATCGAGCCACAGAGAGCTTAGCCCCAGATGTCTGAGGGTCTAAATCCAGCCCCCGTTCCATATTAGACCCAACGAAAGTGCTCTCTGTCTGTCAATCATTTCAGTGTTGGCCGTATTGAGTCAAATTAAGCCGCAGGCTCCACTCCTGGTGGTGCCCTTCCATCAATTCCTTTAAGTTTCAGCTTTGCAACCATACTTCCCCCGGAACCCAAACACTTTGGTTTCACGGAAGCTGCCCGCAGAGTCATTGAAGCAACTCCTGCGGATCGCGAGTCGGCATCGTTTATGGTCAGAACTACGACGGTATCTGATCGTCTTCGCGCCTCTGACTTTCGTTCTTGATTAATTAAAACATTCTTTACAAATGCTTTCGCAGTAGCTCGTCTTGCGGCGATCAAAGAATTTTGCCTCTAACGCCGCAATACGAATGCCCCCGTTTGTCCCTGTTAATCATTACCTCCAGTTCCGAAAACCAACAAAATAGAACCGAGGTCCTATTCCATTATTCCATGCACCATTATTCAGGCAGCTGAGGCCTGCTTTGAACACTCCAATTTTTTACAGTAAACGCGTCGGCCACCCAGGACGCTCAGCGAAGAGCACCCGCGGGAGAGAGCCGACAGACGATAGGGCAGGAGACAACGGGCAGTGAACCGGCGCGAGCCGGACCGCCCACCTGCGCCTGAGATCCAACTACGAGCTTTTTAACTGCAACAACTTTAATATACGCTATTGGAGCTGGATTTACCGCTGCTGCTGGCACCAGACTTGCCCTCCAATAGATCCTCGTTAAAGGGTTTAAAGTGTACTCATTCCAATTACGGGGCCTCGAAAGAGTCCCGTATTGTTATTTTCGTCACTACCTATCCGTGCCGGGAGTGGGTAAGTTGCGCGCCTGCTGCCTTCCTTGGATGTGGTAGCTGTTTCTCATGCTCCCTCTCCAGAATCGAATCCTGATTTCCCGTTACCCGTTACAAACATGGTAGGCATGTCACGTACCATCGACATTTGATAGGGCAGACATTTTAGAGATGCGTCGCCGGCTCATGAGGCCATGCGATCAGCACAAAGATATCCAGAGTCACCAGTTGGGATGCCGCAACCCCGCGAGGGGAAACGACGATTGGTTTTGAACTAATAAAAGCGCTTTTTCCGCGAGGGTCGGAGCTTGGTAAGCATGTATTAGCTCTAGAGTTGCCACAGTTAACCAAGTAGGATCGTGTCATCTAAGGAACCTCGACTGATTTAATGAGCCATTCGCAGTTTCACTGTGAGACAGTGTGAACTTAGACATGCATGGCTTAATCTTTGAGACAAGCATATGACTACTGGCAGGATCAACCAGATATCTGTCGGAGACGTACGAACCACACACACCGGTCGGCGGGGGACCGATGTGTAAAAAGCCTCACTAGGACGGCCGCAGGGACCGACTGACAGACGGACGGTTGTTCCGTCCCTCACTCCGTCCACCTATGACCGCCTGACAGAGGCCCGTACACACACTAGACGACCTACCGGCCGGGCTCGCTCGGGGAGGAATGGCAGCGCTCTGTGCAGAACGGATCCCAATGGCCCCGGCGATGAATTTCACTGGGACTGGAGACGATTTTTGCCTGCCGGCCTGCCCTTCTCCCAACGGTTGGTCGGATTAGGACAGAGCCTTTAGGCACGATTCCTGCTTTCCATTTGCCGGTCACAAGCTCTTTGCGAGAGAATGACCACCAGCGAGACGAACTGTCGAGGTCGGCTATAAGCCTTCGAATAACCACCACTGACTGACAAAGTTTCTCGATATGGACCACAGTAACGCACCGTTGCCAGAGGTACGACGCCACAAATTTGGTTCCGATAGAGGGCCGGGGAAAGGCGGGTTAGCGTGTTAGGCAAGCCCGTTCTATCACTCCATCTGGCGGACTGAGATCGCTGTACAAATACTGGATGAGAGTCAATCGCGGCGGCTAGAGACCAGCCCCAGATCCATGTGATACGAATCTAGCAATGTGACTTCTTGAGTCCCTAAAGCCAGCCTTCTATTTGTGTCTGTGGGAAACAGAGTATCACATGGTCCCATGTTATCATGACGTATTCATTAGACCTTGGATCTCTTTACTGACTTTGTGCTGTCTAGATTTTGCTAATTAACTTGAACACCACTTGTATATTTTCCCTCAAAAATGTTTGCTGACATTGTGCTCGTGTGCATTTCCCGATAGTGTTCTATTATTATTTGTGGTCGACTTTTTTCATCTCGCAGAGCCTTGACCAGTTTCTAGAGGTCATGTCCATGTCTTCCCAGACTGAGATATTTTTCTTTCCAACTTTTGCCTCTCTTCGGTATCTGGCAGATGCTGCCTTACATCGTATGTTGCTCTCTGTACTAGTGATTCCATTTCTCTGATCGAGATCAGTTCTTCCAGCCTTTGGACCTTTTTTTTTAATCAAGAATGATTTGTAATTTTACCTTGTCCTTGTAATTATATATTCTTTTGCCGCCATTAGGATTTCCTAAGTTAACTACTTTGTCATATTCCTTATTTTCGGTTGGTGGGTGTTTAACGTCACACTGTACTTATATGTGACTGCTGTAAATACGACCCAAACTGCTCTTTTTCGGTTTCATTGGGGAAATAGTTGTTGCTTCTCAGGTATATAGTCAAGATTGATCGATAGTTTGACTAGTTTGTGATCAATATCTCCTAATTGACTTATCTTCGTTCTATCCATCTTGTAGCACATGTTTCACATAGTAGCCGCCTAGTCTGGGATGGATGGTCGTTTTATCTTTCTTTAGAAGGTTGGTGGTCTTCTTTAGAAGGATGGTGGACTTCTTTAGAAGGTTGGTGAACTTCTTTAGATGGTTGGTGGACTTCTTTAGATGGTTGGTGGTCTTTTTTAGATGGTTAGTGGACTTCTTTAGATGGTTGGTGGTCTTCTTTAGATGGTTGGTGGACTTCCTTAGAAGGTTGGTGGACTTCTTTAGATGGTTGGGGGTCTTCTTTAGAAGGTTTGTGGACTTCTTTAGATGGTTGGTGGTCTTCTTTATCGTTGGTGTACTTCTTTAGAAGGTTGGTGGTATTCTTTAGAAGGTTTGTGGACTTCTTTATAGTTGCTGATCTTCTTTAGAGTTGGGGCACTTCTTTAGGAGGTTGGTGGACTTCTGTAGAAGGTTTGTGGACTTCTTCAGATGGTTGGTGGTCTTCTTTATCGTTGGTGGACTTCTTTAGAAGGTTGGTGGTATTCTTTAGAAGGTTTGTGGACTTCTTTAGAGTTGGTGGTCTTCTTTAGGAGGTTGGTGGACTTCTTTAGAAGGTTGGTGGTATTCTTTAGAAGGTTGGTGGAACTCTTTAGAAGGTTGGTGGTGTTCTTTAGAAGGTTGGTGGACTTCTTTAGAGTTGCTGGTCTTCTTTAGAGTTGGTGGTCTGCTTTAGAGTTGCTGGTCTTCTTTAGAGTTGCTGGTCTTCTTTAGAGTTGGGGCACTTCTTTAGGAGGTTGGTGGACTTCTTCAGAAGGTTGGTCGACTTCTTTAGAAGGTTTTTGACTTCTTTAGAAGGTTTGTGGACTTCTTTAGAAGGTTTGTGGACTTCTTTAGAAGGTTAGTGGACTTCTTTCGAAGGTTGGTGGACTTCTTTAGAAGGTTGGTCGACTTCTTTAGAAGGTTTTTGACTTCTTTAGAAGGTTTGTGGTCTTCTTTAGAAGGTTGGTGGTCTTCTTTAGAAGGTTTGTGGACTTCTTTAGAAGGTTAGTGGACTTTTTTAGAAGGTTGGTAGACTTCATTAGAAGGTTTGTGGACTTCTTTAGAAGGTTGGTGGTCTTCTTTAGAAGGTTGGTGGTCTTCTTTAGAAGGTTGGTGGACTCCTTTAGAAGGTTGGTGGACTTCATTAGAAGGTTAGTGAACTAATTGAGAAGGTTGGTGGACTTTATTGGGTATTTACAAGGTACCGATGTTAGTCTGTTTGTCCTTCCCCCACCTATACGGTCACCCAATCCGGACATGTCCCTGGAAACTGATCAGACTACCAACGGCAACAGTAGGGCAGGTGGTGCTAAAGATCACATATACACACAAGGAGCATACACAAGAAACCACACCAACTTGTGCGCAAACTACGATCAACACACACATATAGGAACGCCGAAGATGTTGAAGAAGAAAACACCCACATGAACGACTGACCCGGAAATACTTACATTTATATAAACACACAGTTACATATCTACGAGAAACAACATTCCCACCCACACAAACACATACACACACATACGTCATCAAACACACACACGCATATAGAAAAAAACCTGCACACGGACTGAAAAAACAAACCAAGACTCAATCGCTGAATGCAAGAGCGTGCATACACCCACACACACACGCACAAGCAAACACACACATTGGAAACGCACACATACGTAGAGGAAACGCCCACTTACACAAACTAAATGACAACAATGACGTACACACACACGCATATATCTAGACGCTTGCTACGCACGTTCCCCGTATTGAAAAACACAATAACAGACTCATGCACAATAATACACACACAGACACAATCACACACACACACACATTCACACACGTACTATAGCAACGCGCGAAAACAACTGTGACAGTGTCGCGTGTGAGAGATGGAAGTGCAGGCTCCGGTTAGGTGACGTAGCCAGTGCTGAGTTAACACAGGGTGAAGGCTGCTCCGCCGGTTGTTTCTACAGGCCACGACATAAGAGTCAAACGTCAGCCAGGGTAAGAACAACCTTGTTCAGTTAAATTTATTTCTGATAGTCGTCATCGTTTGAGTTCAATTAGTCTATTAAATAATCTTCTTTTGATTTAATTTAGATACACCTATAATCTTCTTTTGATTTAAGTTACATTAATTTGTAATAATTTGTTAGATTCGTTCAGATTGTACTCATATGTTGATTTCAGGTAGATTAATACATACAGTAAGTCGCATGTCCTTTTCAGAACGTCTCTTCTTACCACCACCACCTATCTGGCTGTTGTAAGTTTCTTGGCAAGTGTGCAGTACGGTATGTTGCCATTACTTTCCATACGTGGAGGAACAATCACCCGAGAAAAAAACTCAGTGTCTGCATATATGGACACTGGAATCGAGCCCGGTGCACTGAGATTGTGAAAACCGAGCGAGTTTCACATCTAGGCAATGCCGCTTACTCATTCATATTTCGACTTCAGTTGGATTAAGCAAACTTTCTATTGTTTCAGTTCAATTGAGCAATACACTTTTCTGTTGACTTCAGTTAGGTAAAGCTGTAAATAGGTTCTTTGAATTTATGTTAGTCGCTTAGTCGTTTCTCTTGTACCATGGGGTGTAGTCTTGCTTCTTTTGTACCATGGGGTGTAGTCTTGCTTCTTTTGTACCATGGGGTGTAGATCTTCTCTTGCACCATGTGGTGTAGATCTTCTCTTGCACCATGTGGTGTAGATCTTCTCTTGTATCATGGGGTGTAGATCTTCTCTTGTATCGTGGGGTGTAGATCTTCTCTTGTATCATGTGGTGTAGATCTTCTCTTGTATCATGGGGTGTAGATCTTCTCTTGTATCATGGGGTGTAGATCTTCTCTTGTATTATGGGGTGTAGATCTTCTCTTGCACCATGTGGTGTAGATCTTCTCTTGTATTACGGGGTGTAGATCTTCTCTTGCACCATGTGGTGTAGATCTTCTCTTGTATCATGGGGTGTAGATCTTCTCTTGCACCATGTGGTGTAGATCTTCTCTTGTATCATGGGGTGTAGATCTTCTCCTCCCAACACAGCCAAGACTTCCGGCCAGATTAACTACCATCCAAATAGTATACACTATAGAGCTCTTTCCGTCGTACAGCTACCGGGTTGGTTCGTTTCTCGACCCTGACAGTTTACCCAACTATAAATGGATGCGTGCCGTTCGGGAAAAGAAAGCGACGAGGAAGGGAACTAGTCAGCCCACATCCAAAAAGTATGAGATCTAGTACAATAAAAACTGACAAGAGGGTCTTCAGTAATGCCAGTTGGTTGATCCTGATGTAAGCAGCCAGCCGGGGGTCGCTGGCTGACCCTGTAGTAAATCATGAGTCGCTGACCCTGATGTTAGAAGACAGCTACGAGTCGCTGACCCTGATGTTAATAGACAGCTATGAGTCACTGACCCTGAAGTAAGTAGAAATCTATGAGTTACTGACTCTGATGGAAACAGTCAGCTATGAGTCACTGGCTCTGATGTAAGCAGCCAATCATAATTCACTGAATCTGATGTAATCAGCCAACCATTAGTCACTGAATCTGATGTAATCAGCCAGTCATGATTCACTGAATCTGATATAATCAGCCAACCATCAGTCACTGACTCTGAAGTAAGCAGCCAGCTATGAGTCACTGACTCTGAAGTAAACAGCCAGCTATGAGACGCTGGCTGCTCACGTGCCATTCACTGTACTACATTTTGCACCCCACCTCCCTTCCACCACCACACCCGCTCCATGGTTATACTAAGGTCGTGAGTTTGGATCCTAATAGCTGAACCTTTTTTCTTCTTCAAAGTTATATGATAAAAACATTTTCAAATTTAAAAAAAATGCTATTTTGATTGGCATCTGAAAACGTCCGTCATTATTGATTGGCATCTGAAAACGTCCGTCATTATTGATTGGCTGAATACTAGATCAAGTATAATGATTGGCTATCGTTGGAAGTGCACTACAGGAGCTGATTAAACGCTTTCCGCGAAGATCTCAAGTAGTAAACAATAGCTGGACTAGAACATTCCAAATACGCAACAAACAAACCTGAATTTAGTAATGACGAAGACTATGCATGGAGTTAGCAAGTCCGTTGTATAATAAAATATAGTACATACACCACTACTGTAAGAGCAGACAAAGGGCTTTGGTGCAGGGTTCAGTCAAGGGCAAGCTGTCGTAAACGTCTCGTGCCTTGTGATTAGATTATGTGGCCTCCACTTCTACCATGGGATGTAGCGGTCTTTTGTTTTGTTTTATTTGTAACTTATACTTTCTACGGGGGAAGTACTCAGCCCTCCATAGCCTTCTTTTATAATTGTCATAACAGGTCATAATGTACACTCTCTAAACTTCGTTTTTGGCCCGCGATAGCATATGCGGGTCCATGCTTCGCCAGGCACAAAATGGAGGCGAGAAGATTACATTTATCCATTTATCTATGCCATATTTCCTTCCAGACAACATGTAACAGTTAGAAATCCATTCATATTAACGTTCCGTTGGCAATCATGCTGTTCGTCTTTTGATCTGAGAGAACATAGGCGTACTAGGGTGTAATGATCGTTTCCAGTGTTTATCTTCCCCTGGTCTAGCTAATCGATGGTGACATGTTTCAGGTGTTATCAGGATTCAAGTGAAGTCGCCTCGGAGCTCGTGATCTGTCGTCGACACGTTCAGTCCTGGAAGTGTAAGGGGCCTCAGGTGAATTGAAGGCGGTTCTATGGACCATTTCCCCACTTTTGACCCTAGCACAAGACAATGCCTGAAGCCTAAGGCTTAGTCGACCTGTACTTATACAGGGGCTGATACACATGTGCAGGTCCCACTTAGTCGACCTGTACTTATACGGGGGCTGATACACATGTGCAGGTCCCACTTAGTCGACCTGTACTTATACAGGGGCTGATACACATGTGCAGGTCCCACTTAGTCGACCTGTACTTATACGGGGGCTGATACACATGTGCAGGTCCCACTTAGTCGACCTGTACTTATACGGGGGCTGATACACATGTGCAGGTCCCACTTAGTCGACCTGTACTTATACGGGGGCTGATACACATGTGCAGGTCCCACTTAGTCGACCTGTACTTATACGGGGGCTGATACACATGTGCAGGTCCCAGCTCTGGCGTAAGCTGGATATAGCCGGGAGGAGGATTTCCTGCTTAGCGGGCTAGGCTCGAGTAGCTTATTACTCCACTGCGTTGTGACAAGTGCCGCGGAGGGTGGTTTCCGACCTGCGGGTCCATCTTAATAGACTGAAGTACTAGGGCAAAGTAGACCCGCATTCTGTCAGACGCCATCTATACTGCTCCTAACAAACCACATAACCACGGCTGGTGTTACGTCATGTCACACAGTTAGTCGCCTCTTACGACATGCTCTCCGAGAAGTATTGGTACTATTATTGTCTTTGTCATACAGAAAGACCCCGGCGAACCACTTGGGACACTCTATGCTTGTAATACTAGTAGCCTGATACCAGGTAGCCAAGAGCTATCCTTTGCTTCTGTATAGCGTCTGGTCGGCTCTTAGAAGGTGTGGTCCATGTCTTGTTGTGCAGTCTTGTGGTGCTGTCTTGTTGTGCAGTCTTGTGGTGCTGTCTTGTGGTGCAGTCTTGTGGTCCAATCTTGTTATGCAGTCTTGTTATGCAGTCTTGTGGGGCTGTCTTGTGGTGCAGTCTTGTGCTGCTGTCTTGTGGTGTAGTCTTGTGGTGCAGTCTTGTGCTGCTGTCTTGTGGTGCAGTCTTGTGGTGCAGTCTTGTAGTGCAGTCTTGTAGTGCTGTCTTGTGGTGATGTCTTGTGGTTCAGTCTTGTGGTTCAGTCTTGTGGTTCAGTCTTGTAGTGCAGTCTTGTGGTGCTGTCTTAGGATGAAGTGATAACGTCTTAGGTATTCCCATGCCCGTGGTCGGAATTTGTGTGATGTAGGTTGCACGCAGCTTTCCTTCCCTAACAGTAAATACTTCTTCCTGACGATATACCCTGGAATACTTCCAATCCTGGTATTCCAACAGGATAATGTGTGACTGCTGCCAGGTAGCTGAAGGTTGTCGATATTGCGTTCCTTCCTTCCCTCGATCGTTACGTCCTGCGGCTTACAGTGTCTATTTAAAGATTTATTGCGTAATGGGTAAGAATTACATAACTTTTAGAATGTTACCCTGACATAAACAGTCATTTATATGCATCCATTATTTATTTATATATTCAGAAACAGCAACGCTTCATGGAATGCAGGACGAGGAATAAACACTCAGAAATTTTTCCTTTTTTCTGTCTAATTCGTGCAGAAGATGTAATGTTCTTAGCGGCGAAGTTTCGTCCAAATCCGCACCGGTCTTTCACCTTTGACAGTTCCAACCAACGCGATTTCGACGATGGAATGACAATAAATAAATTATTCATATCGACTTTCCTTTGAATAGTTAATAATTTTCCCCTAGGCATCTAGGGCCTGTTGCGTCGATCGACCACTACAATGTCCAACTGTTGAGGCTTGTAACCAATCCTCGTTCAATGCTGAAAGAGAGACTGCTATCTGTCGGAGCCATGTAGAACGGGAGCGGTCATCTCACGCCTCCAATAATTTGTTTGAATAGTTGCTTGGGGACAAACGAAATAGTTTTATTTTCTTGCATTAAGCAAATCGCTTTAAACATTCGTTGCAAAAGTTTTTCTGGCGGTTTGCGGTACTAGTGATTAACGAAAGCATACATTTTATGAATGGAGGACATTTCTTAGTTACTAAATACAATTAGTTTCATCTCATGATAATGCTTTTAAACATAGGTTAAATTAGACACACCAGGCAGCTAAATTGCTTGCACTTTATGCTCAGACTGTTCAGTTTTCGGGTGGCACGAAAGAGTGACACTCCATTTCAGGTCTAATATTTTAAGTATCCTTACGCCTCTGCAAAAATCCCATATACGACAGGCGAGATAATTTATTCGAATGGCTGGTGAGCGCATCCCTAAGCAGCTGTTATACGATCAGCTGAGAAGAAGACACTCATCAGAGAAAGAAACACTGCAGAGACTTCTTAAAAATGTCTCTGAAAAGCGTCAACCTTGACCTCACCCGCCTGAGAGTTGCTTCCACAGAACCGTTCCACCCGTCGCGCTGGCATCACGCAAGGTGCTCAGATCGCAGAACGGAACCCATCGCGGAGACCAATAGAAGGCGTGTCGCACGAAAGAGAAGAACGCATGACTACACAGCCGACTCCTTACCAGTGTTCTTGGAGTGCTGCCGAGTCTTCCGTGCCAGGTTTGATCTTTACAGTCCAATGGGAAGACATCTAGCAGCACGAGTCTGATGCTGTCCTCACCTTTGATTGCGATGGGCAACTATTAATAATGAGCTGTTTATCATTATTTTTGTGAAAGTGCAGTGACATAAGAGGTATTCTGATGAAGACCACATCTCAGATGTTTGTCGTTCTCTTGGAAACATGATGGGCTACATCATTCAGATCATCCAGGTGTGGATCAACACTGAAATCCGAACAGTGATGAGTCTACTAAGATGTCTCGCATTGCACTGCAGCTAGGAGGACACATATTCCCCTTTTTCAGAAAGTCCGAGGATTATTAGAAGAGAAACTGTAACCCGCTTTCAAGGAAATGACCTCGTGAGTAAAGTGAACTCAGCGCGAGTAGCTTTAAACGACACCAGCAACATTATCATCATAATATTTTCCATCATCAAAATCATCATAATCAACATTATTAAATAATTAGACTTCTCGATAAATGACGTCTGCTAACAACTAAATTAAATGCTTATTGAAGATCACAGTTATCTCCAATACGAAAAGTGGAGAGGGAGGGGAATGTGGGGTGGGGGGGGGGGGCTGGGGGAGGGGGGATGTGTATTCTTACACAGAGCAGCGGAAGGTTGAAGATCAATGCGTAACTTGTCTGCAAACAGCGTTGTGATTGATGTATGTCATGTTAGTTGCCTAGGACGCTTAGTCAGACTTTTGATGCTGTCGCTGATAAACGGAAGAGAAAACAATTCTGATGTTGAAACAAGCAAATGTCAAGCAATGATATAACTTATGAAATATTCTTAGCAGACAATCCATAATAACGTGAAAGCCAGTGCATGAACGAGCTCTTTAGTAACGTGCAGAGTTGAAGGAATACAGGTTTTACTGTGTCCAATAAGCCGGTTGTATGCGAGTTTAAGAATACAAAAGGCGAGAGGTGCTTTTATCGCTTTAGGGAATTTGTGGAAATCGAAAGATATTGGGTTCATCATAAAAATACAGATCTTCAAATCCAATGTCAAGTCCGCGGTGTTGTATGGCTTTGTGACGCGGAGAACAAGGAAAAGTACAATTAAAAAGGTTCAAGCTTTCATCAATGGTTGCTTGCGATTAATTGAGGGAATAATTTGGCATGATCAAGTCACTAATATAGAACTGTGGGACAGAACCGGGCAGATGGGACTATACGTAAAGAGAAGGAATTGATTGTGGATAGAGCTCACATTGTGGAAACCAGCTGAAAGCATAACCAGGCAGTCACTGTTCTGGAATCCTCAGGAAAAAAAAACTGAACACTCATGACGAGAGAAAGTTGATACAAATATAAAAATGGCAGGAATACCGGGGGGAGGGGGGGGGGGGGAAGGTGGGGAAAGGAGGGGGAGGGGGAAGGTGTGGGGGAAGGGTGTGAAACATTGAGGTGGTGTAGGGGCTGGGGTTGGGTGGGATGGTGTATGTGTGTGGAGGAGAAAGGGGTGGGAGACAGTGGGGTCGTGTATGGGGGGGGGGGGAGGAGGAGCTGAAAATGGAGGCGCATGACAGGAAGTCTTTGAAAGAATTTGTTGTAGAAATATGCTCGTCAAGGAGTTAAGTGTTTTGAAACATTCAATGGAGTTGTAGACCCTTGGATTATCTTTTTTTTCTTCGTTCGCTGTCAGACGTCAACCTGTATTTTTTCGAAAAGAGCAGCGGTCATCCTGAGGCTGTCGACACTGCCATAGAGCTTGTCTTGTGTTGCGACTGGTGATGGCCTCATGTGCTTTCTCTGGTCCTCGTATTTCGGGCAGTTTTGCAGCAGATGTTCAGCGGTCATTTTTCCGGTACCACAACTGCATTCGTCAGTGCCACCTAGGTGGTACCTCAGTCTGTTGTGGCTTGTGCGGAGTCTCAAGACCACGACCTGCTCTCTTCTGTTCAACTGGTAATAGGCATCATTTTTTGTGTAGCCAGTATGTTCTGTTTCCCATTTGTCAATGTATCTGGTTCTAATGAGCCTTTTTGACTCTTCGTAGGTCACACTAGAATCTGGTTGTGGTAGTCTTGCACCTTCTTTTGCCAGTCAGTCTGCCTCCTCGTTGCCTTGGGTGTTACAATGGGATGGAACCCACTGTACCACTACTCTTTTTGATGCGGTCTGCTGGCATAGTTGACAGAGCACTGCTTTTAAATCATTAAGTTCAGTATTTTTCTGGCTTTTTAGTGCTGTGACTACGGCCAGGGCATCTGTAAACAGGACTATATGGCTTTCATTTCTTTTGCCTGTCAGCATTGCTTCTGCTGCAGCCCTCAGTGCCTCTGCCTTCGCTCTAAAATTACTTGAGTATTTTCCAGTTGCCACTGACAGTGTTGTTTTTCTACCATGTGGTAGGCTCAGGAATACCACTGCCCCTCCGTTCTGCGTTGTGCTTGTTACGGAGCCGTCGGTGTATGCATGGATCCATTCCATGCTTGGGTAGTTTTTCGTTATGTACCTCAAGGTTATGTCTCTTCTTTCTTTTTCAGTCTGGCTGTTCTTGTTTCCAATACCTGGTATATTTTCTGCCACCACCGGAAATATATGCTGCTTCCAGGTAGGTTTGCGTACAGTAGGGATGGGCTTTGGTGTTGTTAATGTGTTTATAGGGTCTTCGTTCATCTTTGCTTTGGCTATTTCTGCAAAGTTTCTCCGCTTTAGTTTCCCATTTCCAAATCTATTTAGTCTCTGGTGCATTGGATGGTCTGTCTGAGTTCCTCTGCTTGCAGCTGGGTTCTGCAGTCTCTTCTGTCGGTAATGGATTGCAGATTTGTAATCTTTTTAAGTTTTACAATTGGCGTTAACTTCATGCCTCCTGTTATAACTCTCATGGCTTGGTTTTGAAGTTTGCTAATTTTGTCAAAGTTCGCCTTTGCTGCTGTTGTCCATGCCGCAATGTCATACTCGAGAACTGGATACACTCTTCCAGTGTACAGTTTCTTTAGTATACTTTCGTCTGCTCCCCAGCTTGTGCCAGCAAGTTTCCTCATGATTGCCATTCTTTCTCTGGCTCTCATTCGGTTTCTCTCGATCTGACTTTTCCATGTCAAGCGCCGATCAAATGTGACTCCCAGGTAGTTTGGGTTATCGTTTGGCCGCATATATTTGCCGTTAAGACTTATTTTGGCGTTCTGGTGTTTGTTTTAAAGCGAGAATATCGTACATGTTGTTTTTTCCTCATTTATTTTGACCAGCCATGAGTTCACCCACTCCTCCAACGATGTTAGGGCCTGCTGCATCCGATTACTTGCTATGGTGAGATTTTTTTCAGAGGTCCACATAGCCAGATGGTCTGCAAACATGGAGCTGTGTACTCTTCTTGGTATATTCTCTGTGATGTTGTTTATATACACCAGGAAAAGTGTGGGTGACAGTACTCCCCCTTGGGGTACTCCCTGCTCGAGTGTCACCTTTTTGCTCATCTGCCATTGTACTTTAACGCTGGCTGTTCTGTTTTTGAGGTAGTGGCTGATCCATCTGTAATATTTTCCCACAAAGTTCACTTCTTTGTAGCTTGACTTTAATATTCTATTTCCTGTGCTATGAGAGTGATCTAGTCCCCAGTGGATCTGTGCTGTCTAAAGCCTGCTTGCTGTGGAATTAGTATGTGTTTTTTTTCTATATGCCACATCAGTCTGGTGTTTATCTTTATCATACGCTCCATCAGTTTGCCTACACAGCTTAGTAGATTGATAGGCCTGCATCCATTTGGATCTGCTCTCTTTTTCTTTCTTTGGTACGACCCTTGGATTAAAGATATAACTCATTCCAGAAAGGATGTATGTATGTTTGTGTTTGTGTGTTTGTTTGTGTCTGTGTGTGTGTGAGAGAGAGAGAATGAGAGAGAGAGAGAGAGAAACAATGAGAGAGAGAGAGAGAGAGAGAGAGATAGGAGCGATTAGTCAAGTGGTTTGAGTGTTAACCTCATGACCAATGAGGACATGCATTCAGAACTTCGATAGTGCACACGTTTTTTTCTATCGGATGTATAATACAAAAACCAAACAACGTGCAAAGCGTGGCGACTGTTTGACAACGCGTCCAGCACAGTCATTGGGAATGGTAGACGTGGGGACTGGGTACGTCAGTCGGTGTGATACTGGGTCGTACAATTTTCAATATATTCATTGAGGGAATAATGAGTGAGGCACTTGGAGGTCACGTTGGTACTGTCAAGATAGGGGGCCGAACGATTACCAACCTTCGTTTTGCAGATGATATCGACGGGTTGGCGGACACATTAGCCGAACTGCAGGAGTGGGTCAGAAGGCTCGATGAAACAGCTCTTAACTATAGTATGGAGATTAACGCTGGAAAGACCAAATTAATTACCAATTCGCTAGGATAAAATCTAATGGCCATAAACTCGAAGTGGTTAACCGTTTTAAATATCTAGGGTTCGATTGTCAGTGATGAAGGATCAAAATGTGAGGTGTTGGCCAGAATAGCACAGACAATAGCGGCGCTTGCACGGCTTAACACAATCCGGCAGGATAAACGATTAGCACTATGCACGAAAATCAGATTAATGTGTACTTTGGTCCTGTCAATATTCCTCTATGCCTGTGAGACATGGACAATTGCAGCTGACATGCAGCGGAGGACACAGGCCTTGTAGATTAGATATTTACGAAGACTTTACAACGTCCCGTACAAAGTTCGTTACAAATGAGGAAATACGAGAAATAATTACAACAGCAATAGGGCATTTCGAAGAGCTCCCGGCAACTGTCAAAGAAAGGAAACTCGCTTGGTACGGTCACATATCGAGATCAAATGGTCTTGCAAATATGATCCTGCACGGAAAGGTGCATGGCAGACGACGAAGAGGCCGTCCCAAAAAGAGGTGGGAGGACAACATAGGAGGAGTGTTCAAATGAAACCAGACCAAACTGAAATAAGTGAACATACGTACGATGTGCATGATGATGTCACTTCTGGTGTAAACAACACATACCAACCGTCAAGTTTGCAAAATTTCATTATCCTCCGACTCATAGTTTCCTCAGCAGGCCGTTGGAAACATGCCGGTGTGAAAAGCAAGTTGATCAGCGAGCTGTGATTCGGTTTCTAACAGCTGAAGGATGTCGATCAGTTGACATTCATCTTAGAATGTAGGCAGTGAATGGTCCCAACAGTGTGTCGAAGACAACATTGAAGAATTGGACAACGATGTTTAAAGTCACCATACACGACCTGTATTCTGCGATGAATGTCAACTGGTCGACATCCTTCAGCTGTTAGAAATCGAATCACCGCTCACTGTTCAACTCTGGACGTATTTCGTATCGCACGCCATATTTTCAACGGTCTAATAAAGAAACTTTGAGTCGGAGGATAATGACATTTTGCAAGTTTGACGGTTGGTATGTGCTGCTCGCACTGGTGACGTCATCATGCGCATCGTACGTATGTTCACTTGTTGGAGTTTGGTCCGGTTTAATTTGAACACGCCTAGTAAAAGAATGGACCAATGCCCTATCAGAGGAGGCACAGGTTGCGACAGCTGATAAAGAGGGATGGCGTGGGATGTGAGGATGTCTTCCTGTGTGCCCCAGCGACCTCACCGGTTACGCGATGACCTGAAATGCTCTGCAATGGAAAAATGCACTGCAATTGTAGTATTTTTAAGAAACGTATATACATCAGCGATTTCATTGTTTGTATGAATGTGCCCTCCTGTAATATAGTGCTGAATCCGCCCCTGGACACAGCAAGTGAGTCGTGGATCTTGTTGTTTACTCTCTCAATGGGATCAAGACGCTGAGCAGCGCATGAGCTGCAGTGGTCAGCGACCCATAGCTGACTGCTAGCGTCAGGGCCAGCGAACCAGAGCTGCCAAGACCCTTCTACACCTTCACGCGGTGATCCCGGATAACAAGCTGCAGCAGGGCAGACTGGCTAAAGAGAAGGAATCGAAGAGAGAATGCTAACCCAGTACTCAAAAATGCTTGCTGAAGTCGGATGTGTTGGACCGAAAGATGCAAATATCGCAGTCAAGCTGTAAACTACGACACAACGCATTCCGTTCTCTGGACTACATTCTGCTACTTCAGCCCTTTCAGGGCTTGGTAGTTGGAGATTGAGAACGAACGAAGAAGAAGAAGAGACTCTCTTAATATTCGATATTCTCAACATACTTTGTATGCCAATTCTCCGAGCCTCGTCTAGCGTTTCTAAACGATATTTGAATATTCCATCTAAAGCCTTGCAGTAATTCTGTCGATCTTAGTTAATGCCAGGATGAATATCGTTCACAAACTGATGATGTCATACATTTCCTCTCGCCTGGCACTCGTAGTATCAGCATCTGCATATGGGATTCTGTATCTGCCAACTTCGGACCAGAGGTATCAGTTATTTGACCTTCTCGCCGTCATGTTGACTTGTTATCTATTAGCCCCTGTCTGCGGTTAAGCATTTCAATTCCAGTGGAAACAAATAATCTGCGACATGTATATTCATGATGTTGGTATACGATCTGTTTTATTCATATGTATCCAGGGGTTAGCTAATAACGAATGTTGTTCAACTCTGGTCCGGAATTATGTGTTAGAGACTTTAGTGTATTACGCCACAGCTTGTGTGAGGCTGTGTGTCCAGTTCCCTTACTGGCTGTCTTTCCCTTCTCTAATTGCAAGTCAAGTATCCATTTACAGCTGGGTCGACTGAAGAGTGACAGTTGTGAGAGATGAATCCCGTTACTTTGTTCTGAAGAGCGAGTAATTCACCACTATACTAGTCAGACGCTCCTGTGCAAAAAATAATATGTCGGTTGCACCCTACGGAGCATGTTATAAAGGACGACTAAGTAGGATTGTAGGGGTGGTAACATCTTCATGCAGAAGAAAGGGTTACAGAAACCTCCTTCACAAAAATTCATAAATGCTTTGACACAGACTTCCTAGGAGGAGTCTCAGGTAGTGAGCGCATTTTCCTATTGAAGTGTAAACGAGACCACGATCTCTTTTCCGTGTAGCGTTCCCTGGAAACAGACTGTCTGCAAGGCAGTCTGGCTGACAAGATGTGGATCGACGTGATCCCCATAGTACTTGAGCGTCACTCAGATGAAACCATGCATAGCACAACTGCTTGAAGGATAGCGGTCCACCTTCATCAGCACGATAGGGATGTGAAGGAAGCAACTATGAGCCGCCAATTAACGCTCTTTTCAGTGTACACAAACGAGTAAACTTACTCATTGTGGGCATTAAACAACAACAACAACAACAACAACAACAGCGACAGCAACAACAACAACAACAACAGCGACAGCAACAACAACAACAACAATTTCCTTGATACACCTGGGGGCCTGTTGCAGGTTATTGTTGTTTCTATATAGCTCCGGGCACGAAAACCACGGGCGCCAGCTCTCAATGGCGCCAAGAAATCCGGCTTTGACGCCTAACATTTCAGATCAGGACCGCCTTTACTCGCCAGTTCGTCTCCATCGATGTATATCCTTTTCACCTAGAACTATGCCGTGGCTTCTGCATGTTTTACCTGGCACCTAGACCCACATGTGTAATTCCCTAATATGGCGTATCTTTCAGCTGGGTTTGAGCAGGTCATGCTGTCAGTTCCTTTCAATGAGCCAGCAGGCTTATAGAACATTGCAAAACATCTGATGGTATGTATTTAAGAACATGTTCTCAAAATAAGTTTTTATTAGAAATCCTTTATTCGCGCGTTTGTTACTTATTATTGGTAAAAGGTGACGGTTGTACCACAGCAGAAACTGCCGTCAGGGACGGAGTGGTATAGCCTTCATTGTACTAAGTCCCAGCTTTGAGGCTGGGGTAGCCAGTTCCCTTTCTCGCTGCCTTGTTCTTTCCTAACCGTCAGCCAGGTACTAATTGCCAGCCGTATTATTGGTAGAAAACTATAATACTTCCCGCGACCCTCAGCAATGAGAGTGAAAGGGTATAGAGAGAAATTTGAGGCTTGACTTAGCAAACCCACCCCAAAGAGACAAATCCCATCACCACTCAAGCCTCCGAATTTGGAAACAGACTCTATACGATCTAAGATAAATGCACGTCTGTCAACTCAAACAGAAAAGTGAAAACGCCTTATCTCACCTGAGGGGCATCCTTATCATCTCACCTGAGGGGCATTCTTATCATCTCACCTGACTGGTATTCTTATCACCTCACCTGAGCGGTATTCTTATAATCTCACATGAACGGTATTCTTATAATCTCACCTAAGTTTTATCCTTATCATCTCACCTGACTGATATCCTTTTAATTCACCTGACTGGTATCCTAATCATCTCATCTGAGTGGTATCCTTATCATCTCACCTGAGCGGTATTCCTATAATCTCACCTGAACGGTATTCTTATCATCTCACCTGAGCGGTATTCCTATAATCTCACCTGAACGGTATTCTTATAATCTCACCTGAGTGGTATTCTTATCATCTCTACTGACTGGTATCCTTATAATCTCACCTGAATGATATCCTTACCAGCTCACCAGACTGGTTTCCTTATCATCTCAATCGACTTTTATCCTTATCATCTCCATTGAGTGGTATCTTTATAACTCACCTGACTGGTATACTTACATTTTAACCGACTTTTATCCTTATCTCCACTGAGTGGTATCCTTATCATCTCACCTGAGTGGTATACTTATAACTCACCTGACTGGTTTCCTTATCAACTCACCTAGGTGGTATCCTTATCGTTTGACCGGTGTGGCCCACAGATAACCAGGATAGGATCACTGTAACTTTCCAAGCAACTAAAGACGATTGTGCATGGGGCTAGCAGTATCAACAAATATAAACATAACTATTGTAACCGCAACAGTCAACGCCCGCATACAGGCTTACCGTAACGGTACAGCTGTAGTGGCGGCTTTATGCTTCACGGGGAGCGGATCGTGATTACCATCACGTGATGCGAAATGCCAGGGAGACCAAGTCAGCCTCATTCATCAGGGAAGCTGAGAAGTCCTTCAATTTAATTCTACACTTAATTCATTAAGATTTTGTCTGCTCTATACACATACACACGCGCACGCACAAACACATACATGTAAACACAACCACACACATATTTGCTCACACTCAAATACACACACATTCAAATTCACATACTTGTGATTAAAATTCAGACAATTTCACACAGGCACTTATAAACCTTCACTAACAACTACTTACTGACACATTCACGCACATATTCACTTACACGCATTCGCACACACATTCATACATACATTCACACACATTAGCTCACATAAACACATTCAGACACACGCATTCACACATTTTCACACACTCACACAAACCCGCACATATTAACACGCATTACCTAAAACACATTCACACATATATTCACTAACACACATTTACATACATGCATATTCACTCACATACATTCACATACCGACACATTCACACACACACACACACATTCACACAAATACGTATTCACTCACACACATTCATGGACACAGATATTCACACACCGATATATTCACTCACCCATATTCACTCACACATATTCACTCACCCATATTCACTCACCCATATTCACTCACACACTCATTCACATACACATACATACATTCGCACATACATACGTTCGCACAAACACACATCATTCTTCTTCTTCGTCTTCATCTTCTTCTTCTTCTTCGTCTTCATCTTCTTCTTCTTCTTCTTCTTTATATTATTATTCTGGGTTCGTCCTGTGAACGACCTTGTGACGTTGTGTCGTAGTTACCAGCGAGGCTGCACTTTTTTGCCCCACATCTTTCAGCTGTCTTTTCTGTGTACCGAGCTAGCTTCTCACCGCGATCCCCATCACGTGACCAGACTACACCAATAACTAGTGTATCCTGATTCCCAGTCCGCGACTTGGAGATGGGATAAAGTCTTGGTCAGGCATGGCTCGCTGGCCCTGATGTAAGCAGCTATGATTCGCTAGGTGCTGTCAACTCATGCATTGCTGCACCTTGGTCACAGACACATCCGCACACATGTTCCTTAACACACATTCACTCACACGCAGACACATTCACGGGCACTCATAAACGACAAGGAGAAGGAATCGAAAAGGGAATGCTAACCCGGTACTCAAAAAATGCTTGCTGAAGTCGGATGTGTTGGACCGAAAGGTGCAAATATCGCAGCCAAGCTGTAAACTACGACACAACGCATTCCGTTCTCTGGACTACGTTCTGCTACTTAAGCCCTTTCAGGGATTGGTAGTGGGAGATTGAGAACGAACGAAGAAGAAGAAGAAGACAACATTTGTATGAAAATATTTTTGCAACAACTCACACAAAATGGATTCACTGATAACACACTTCACAGATGTGAATAAATGTGTACAAAGCACGGTTGAAAGTTATGCATGTAGTGAAAGAGATCAATACGGCACACCGTACTAGTCATGTAAATATCGCCTTTATGATTAGTACAGGAGTCATTGTAACATATAAAAATAGACGTTTTAATGAGCGAGGCATATTAATTTTATCGTAAATATTTAAAAAAATGTGCAAATCTGTTTCCCGTATTCATTGACACGGCATTCTGATCAAAGGATAAGAAAGGTATCGATTTGTTTTGATAAGCAAAGAACTAATAGTTGTCTGCGAGGGATGAAACATGAACAATGATTGAGGGTATAATCATTGAGGATCGGAAATAACAAGTCAAGAATCGATTCATTCTTCTTGTTTGATGTATCAAGTTCGTTATGTCCGTTAGTAATGACACGGTGGGCGTGTCTAACGAAGGTGCCATGACAGAACGCTAATACCGAGAAGATTCTACGCTGAAAGACAATAGACAGAGACTTATACTTGGAACTCTGGGAATCCTGGTTTTCAAACAGGCAGGTGCTTGCCTACTGCCAGGCAGTCGAACGCTACGGTAGTAGATTCTTTGTCTGATTTCACTTCCGTCTACTTTCTGAGAAGGGAATTGATGCATTTGAAATTCATTTCATTATATTTATATTGTTTTGTGGTCGGGCAACTCCTAGCAGATTTTCAACTCCCCCTAGTTCTAGTATGTGCACGGCGTCTACACAAGACTTTCAACTTTGTAGTCGGTCTCCGATGTGACTAGGCTCTTGATACCACCTCCCTTGCACACACACACACACACACACACACACACAAACACACACAAACACACACACACACAAACACACACACACACACAAACACACACACAAACACACACACAAACACACAAACACACACACACACAAACACACACACAAACACACACAAACACACACAAACACACACACAAACACACACATAAACACACACACAAACACACACACAAACACACAAACACACACACACAAACACACACACACACACAAACACACACACACAAACACACACACAAACACACACACAAACAGACACAAACACACACACAAACACACACATATACACACATTCACGCACACAAACACACACACAAACACACACAAACACACACACAAACACACACACACAAACACACACACAAACACACACATATACACACATAAACATACACAAACACACAAACACACAAACAAACACACACAAACACACACATATACACACATTCACACACACAAACACACACAAATACACACACACATTGACAGTGAAGATTCGCCAGATCAATGAGTAAGGAGAATAATAAAATAAGTAGCAAAATGAAGAAAGAGCATACGTCACTTCTTTTGTATACAGCACATACCAACCGTCAAGTATGCAAAATTTCATTACCCTCCGACTCATAGTTTCCTCAGAAAACCGCTGAAAACATGGCTGATGTGATACGGAATCCGTCCAGAGTTGATCAGAGAGTGGTGATTAGGTTTCTATTAGCTGAAGGATGTCGACAGGGTCGTGATCATTTGTCACTATGCGCAAAAGAAACGAATCACCCTCCTCTTTGTATCGCAAGTGGTTCAAACTCCATCCCATGCGTTATTCCTTATGGTAGTTGTTCAGCAAACGAGGTACCAATTGTGAACACGCCTTCTGATACTTCAGTTTCTTGCTAACCACCATTTAAACTGTCCATAGCGACACAGCAAATTCTTCTTCTAGCGAACGTAAGCTCCGGCGACGGTCCAACCGAATTGCTGCATCAATTTTGGCGATGTCATCTTCTGACGCAACAATTTGCCCCTGACCTAGTCTCGGAAGATCTTTCGTTAACTTCTTTAAACTTCGTTGTCCAATTATTCACTGTTGTCTTCGACACACTTTTGTCACCATATACCGCCTGCATTCTGCGATGAATGTCAACTGGTCGACATACTTCAGCTGTTAGAAACCAAAACACTGCTCGCTGATCAACTTTGGACAGATTTCGTATCACACCTGCCATATTTTCAATGGTCTGCTGAAGAAATTATGAGTAGAAGGATAATGAATTGTTGCAAACTTGACGGTTGGTATGTGATGTATTCACCAGAACTGACTTCATCATGCACATCGTACGTATGTTCACTTGTTGCAGTTAGGTCCGGTTTCATTTGAACACGCCTCGTGTTTTGAATAATGTAACCCTAGTTAAAGAATTGATTAGAAGAAGACTTTCAGAGTATAGCGACAAGGTCAATTTGAAATGTTACAAATATATCTGGTTCTGTGTAGCTTTCACGTAACGTTAAGAACACGTTTGTCCATCCACTTTCACGTAATGTTAAGAACACGTTTGTCAATCCACTTTCACGTAATGTTAAGAACACGTTTGTCCATCCACTTTCACGTAATATTAAAAACACGTTTGTCCATCCACTTTCACGTAATGTTAAGAACACTTTTGTCCATCCACTTTCACGTGATGTTAAGAACACGTTTGTCCATCCACTTTCACGTAATTTTAAGAATACGTTTGTCCATCCACTTTCACGTAATGTTAAGAACACGTTTGTCCATCCACTTTCACGTAATATTAAAAACACGTTTGTCCATCCACTTTCACGTAATGGTAAGAACACGTTTGTCCATCCACTTTCACGTAATGTTAAGAACACGTTTGTCCATCCACTTTCACGTAATATTAAAAACACGTTTGTCCATCCACTTTCACGTGATGTTAAGAACACGTTTGTCCATCCACTTTCACGTAATGTTAAGAACACGTTTGTCCATCCACTTTCACGTAATGTTAAGAACACGTTTGTCCATCCACTTTCACGTAATATTAAAAACACGTTTGTCCATCCACTTTCACGTAATGTTAAGAACACGTTTGTCCATCCACTTTCACGTAATATTAAAAACACGTTTGTCCATCCACTTTCACGTAACGTTAAGAACACGTTTGTCCATCCACTTTCACGTAATGTTAAGAACACTTTTGTCCATCCACTTTCACGTGATGTTAAGAACACGTTTGTCCATCCACTTTCACGTAATGTTAAGAACACGTTTGTCCATCCACTTTCACGTAATGTTAAGAACACGTTTGTCCATCCACTTTCACGTAATGTTAAGAACACGTTTGTCCATCCACATTCACGTAACGTTAAGAACACGTTTGTCCATCCACTTTCACGTAATATTAAAAACACGTTTGTCCATCCACTTTCACGTAATGTTAAGAACACTTTTGTCCATCCACTTTCACGTGATGTTAAGAACACGTTTGTCCATCCACTTTAACGTAACGTTAAGAACACGTTTGTCCATCCACTTTCACGTAATATTAAAAACACGTTTGTCCATCCACTTTCACGTAATGTTAAGAACACTTTTGTCCATCCACTTTCACGTGATGTTAAGAACACGTTTGTCCATCCACTTTCACGTAATTTTAAGAATACGTTTGTCCATCCACTTTCACGTAATGTTAAGAACACGTTTGTCCATCCACTTTCACGTAATATTAAAAACACGTTTGTCCATCCACTTTCACGTAATGTTAAGAACACTTTTGTCCATCCACTTTCACGTGATGTTAAGAACACGTTTGTCCATCCACTTTCACGTAATTTTAAGAATACGTTTGTCCATCCACTTTCACGTAATGTTAAGAACACGTTTGTCCATCCACTTTCACGTAATATTAAAAACACGTTTGTCCATCCACTTTCACGTAATGTTAAGAACACGTTTGTCCATCCACTTTCACGTAATGTTAAGAACACGTTTGTCCATCCACTTTCACGTAATATTAAAAACACGTTTGTCCATCCACTTTCACGTGATGTTAAGAACACGTTTGTCCATCCACTTTCACGTAATGTTAAGAACACGTTTGTCCATCCACTTTCACGTAATGTTAAGAACACGTTTGTCCATCCACTTTCACGTAATATTAAAAACACGTTTGTCCATCCACTTTCACGTAATGTTAAGAACACGTTTGTCCATCCACTTTCACGTAATATTAAAAACACGTTTGTCCATCCACTTTCACGTAACGTTAAGAACACGTTTGTCCATCCACTTTCACGTAATGTTAAGAACACTTTTGTCCATCCACTTTCACGTGATGTTAAGAACACGTTTGTCCATCCACTTTCACGTAATGTTAAGAACACGTTTGTCCATCCACTTTCACGTAATGTTAAGAACACGTTTGTCCATCCACTTTCACGTAATGTTAAGAACACGTTTGTCCATCCACTTTCACGTAACGTTAAGAACACGTTTGTCCATCCACTTTCACGTAACGTTAAGAATACGTTTGTCCATCCACTTTCACGTAACGTTAAGAATACGTTTGTCCATCCACTTTCTGTGCTCTAAACGTTTCTTGAATGTATTGTTCCTATTTGTCTCTCATTCTACATTGGCTTTCCAATTTTTGTTCACAGTTTATTTTGGATGTAAAAGGTAATCTCTTCTTGTTTTGAAATATTGAAAAGATCTTGTAATTATTGTAAGTACTCTCTGCATTCCTTCATTAAGGCTTGGCACTACTGCCTTTTCTACGGTCTGCAGTATTTTTGTTCTCTTGCATGATCGGATATGAGGGGCTGCTAGAATTTAGCAATGGCAAATATTTAATGGACACCAGGAAAACGTACTGCTCACCAGACTACAGCAAAGTGATGTAAGCGAGATTCGAATCAAGTCTGTTCAAGTACCATCATCTATCTGCAAGAGATAGAAAGGTCTAGATAATCAGGCCTCACTTAACACCCCTAATCTCAAGGATAAGGATAAAAAACATTATTGGGCCTATTCGGAGGATCAGAGCAATAGTACTCGTCTCTGCTGTGAAGGCAGTGTGTGTAACAGATCAAACATGGAAACATGCAAAGGAGCTGAAAGGAAACTGACAGGAGGTCATCGGGGACAGCTGACCATGAATTATTTTTATTATAATCATGCACAGTATCGTCAAACTGAAAGGGGATGGGTCAAACTGAAAGGGGAGGTGACAAACTGAAAGGGGATGGGTCAAACTGAAAGGGGAGGTGACAAACTGAAAGGGGATGGGACAAACTGAAAGGGGAGGTGACAAACTGAAAGGGGATGGGTCAAACTGAAAGGGGAGGGGACAAACTGAAAGGGGATGGGACAAACTGAAAAGGGGATGGGACAAACTGAAAGGGGATGGGACAAACTGAAAGGGGAGGGGACAAACTGAAAGGGGAGGGGACAAACTGAAAGGGGAGGGGACAAACTGAAAGGGGATGGGACAAACTGAAAAGGGGATGGGACAAACTGAAAGGGGATGGGTCAAACTGAAAGGGGAGGTGACAAACTGAAAGGGGATGGGACAAACTGAAAGGGGAGGGGACAAACTGAAAGAGGATGGGACAAACTGAAAGGGGAGGTGACAAACTGAAATGGGATGGAAACACTGAAAGGCGAAGGGGCACACTGAAAGGATATGTGGTGCACTGAAAGGAGATGTGACACACTGAAAGGGGATGTTGCACACTGAAAGGGGATGTGACACACTGAAAGGGCATGTGACACACTGAAAGGGCATGTGTCACACTGAAAGGGCAGGTGACACACTGAAAGGGGATGGAAAAATTGAAAGGTGACGGGACACACTGAAGGGAATGTGGTGCACTGGAAAGGGATGAAACACACTGAAAAGGGATGGGACAAACTAAAAGGTAATGTGTGCCGAACAAGAGCAAACAAAGAACTGGTCAACAAGAGCAACAAAGAACTGGTGAACAAGAGCAACAAAGAACTGGTGAACAAGAGCAACATAGAACTGGTGAACAAAAATACAATGAACTGGTGAACAAGAGCAACAAAGAGCTGGTGGACAAGAGTACAAAGAACTGGTGAACAAGAGCAACATAGAACTGGTGAACAAGAATACAATGAACTGGTGAACAAGAGCAACAAAGAGCTGGTGGACAAGAGTACAAAGAACTGGTGAACAAGAGCAACAGGTGAACAAGAGCAGCCAAGATCTGTTGAACTAGAGCAACCAAGAACTGCTAGACAAGAGCAGTAAAGAAAAACGTATGTGCATAATCAAGACAGACCGAGCTTGGAGTTGGATCGTGCATGACCTGGGAAGAGAACCTGACATGACATTATCTCCAGAACCTGACATTATTTCCAGAACCTGACATTATCTCCAGAACCTGACATTATTTCCAGAACCTGACATTATCTGCAGAACCTGACATTATCTCCAAAACCTGACATTATCTCCAGCACCTGACATTCTCTCCAGAACCTGACATTATCTCCAGAACCTGACATTATCTCCAGAACCTGACATTATCTCCAGAACCTGACATTATCTCCAGAACCTGACATTATCTCCAGAACCTGACATTATCTCCAGAACCTGACATTATTTCCAGAACCTGACATTATCTCCAGAACCTGACATTTTCTCCAGATCCTGACATTCTCTCAAGAACCACAATTCTATAGACCTCAGAGTGTAGATGAAACAGAAAACAGTCTAATACAACTTGCTGAAGAACCGCGGAAACCAAAATGAAGATCATAAACTAGAACTTGGACAGGAAGTATGAATCCAGACTGGATGGAATGGAAGGAGTTTGTTGCCGCCTTTTAAAACGCAATCAGGCATGACGATTAATGATCGCTTTTTCGGCAATTGATCCCAAATCTAAGATAACTGAAAAAAAACCTTAACGGTCAAATCTGGATTCCGTCTTCAGATGAGAGGGATATGTTGTCTTGGACCTGTTCAGACCACGTTGGAAAATGGCAAGTCATTGAAGCGTTTATTTTCTGTAACTGATAAAATGATCTCCTAACTTTCTTTAAAAGCAAAGCCATGACGCGTGCAAAGCCATGACGCGTGCAAAGCCATGACGCGTGCAAAGCCATGACGCGTGCAAAGTCATAAGCCGTGCAAAGTTATGAGACGTGCAAAGTTATGAGACGTGCAAAGTTATGAGACGTGCAAAGTTACTAGGTGTGCAAAGCCATAAGGCGTACAAAGCCATGAGGTATACATGCTATGAGGCGCTGATACGTACAATGACATGAGGCGTTCAAAGTCATGAGTCTGATAAAGCCATGTGGCGTTCAAAGTTACGAGGTGTGCAAAGCCATAAGGCGTACAAAGCCATGCGGTGAACAAATTAATATGGCGTGCAAAGTCATGATGCGTGCTGGGCATCAGACGTTCATAGACATGAAACGCACAATGCAATAAGGCGTGCAAAGTCATGAGGTGTGCAAAAGTCATGAGTCTTGTAAAGTCATGAGACGTTCATAGTCATGAGGCGTGCAAAGTCATGAGACATGCAAAGCTACGAGGTGTGCAAAGTCATGACGTATGCAAAGTCATGAGGCATGCAAAATCACGAGGCGTGCAAAGTTACGAGGTGTGAAAATTCTTAAGGCGTACAAAGCCATGAAGTGTACAAAGTCATTTGGCGCACAAAGCCACGAGGCGTGCTAGCCATCAGGCGTTCATAATTATCTGGACACACCCGTTCTTAACCTGTTCAGAGATATCCCCGTAGTATACGGCAAATCATGTTCTGGTGCAGGTTCTTTGTTGATCTCTATCCAACCTCCATCATTCTTTTGGCGCCACTTTCCTATGCGGCTTCTCTCTGAGCTCTGTTCTGAGGGCTGTACAGTCCGCAGAAAACCTTTCCTTGCTCTGGTCACAGAACTGCTTTTGTCTCTCAACCTCATGTACGGTTATGCCTTCTAATATCCGTAGGTGCAATACCAGAGATTGCATTGACTTTTTCCGTTGGTGTCGGTTGAAGGCATTCTGTTCCAATTCGGTATGTATCATTTACATTTACACAAAACCGTTAACAAAACGGGTAGAAACATTCACATTCTGTTACAATTCGGTATGTATCATTTACATTTACACAAAGCCGTTAACAAAACGGGTAGAAACATTCACATTCTGTTACAATTCGGTATGTATCATTTACATTTACACAAAGCCGTTAACAAAACGGGTAGAAACATTCGCATTCTGTTACAATTCGGTATGTATCATTTACATTTACACAAAGCCGTTAACAAAACGGGTAGAAACATTCACATTCTGTTACAATTCGGTATGTATCATTTACATTTACACAAAGCCGTTAACAAAACGGGTAGAAACATTCACATTCTGTTACAATTCGGTGTGTATCATTTACATTTACACAAAACCGTTAACAAAACGGGTAGAAACATTCACATTCTGTTACAATTCGGTATGTATCATTTACATTTACACAAAGCCGTTAACAAAACGGGTAGAAACATTCACATTCTGTTACAATTCGGTATGTATCATTTACATTTACACAAAGCCGTTAACAAAACGGGTAGAAACATTCACATTCTGTTACAATTCGGTATGTATCATTTACATTTACACAAAGCCGTTAACAAAACGGGTAGAAACATTCACATTCTGTTACAATTCGGTATGTATCATTTACATTTACACAACGCCGTTAACAAAACGGGTAGAAACATTCACATTCTGTTACAATTCGGTATGTCTCATTTACATTTACACAAAGCCGTTAACAAAACGGGTAGAAACATTCACATTATGTTACAATTCGGTATGTATCATTTACATTTACACAAAGCCGTTAACAAAACGGGTAGAAACATTCACATTCTGTTACAATTCGGTATGTATCATTTACATTTACACAAAACCGTTAACAAAACGGGTAGAAACATTCACATTCTGTTACAATTCGGTATGTATCATTTACATTTACACAAAGCCGTTAACAAAACGGGTAGAAACATTCACATTCTGTTACAATTCGGTATGTATCATTTACATTTACACAAAGCCGTTAACAAAACGGGTAGAAACATTCGCATTCTGTTACAATTCGGTATGTATCATTTACATTTACACAAAGCCGTTAACAAAACGGGTAGAAACATTCACATTCTGTTACAATTCGGTATGTATCATTTACATTTACACAAAGCCGTTAACAAAACGGGTAGAAACATTCACATTATGTTACAATTCGGTATGTATCATTTACATTTACACAAAGCCGTTAACAAAACGGGTAGAAACATTCACATTCTGTTACAATTCGGAATGTCTCATTAACATTTACACAAAGCCGTTAACAAAACGGGTAGAAACATTCACATTCTGTTACAATTCGGTATGTATCATTTACATTTACACAAAGCCGTTAACAAAACGGGTAGAAACATTCACATTCTGTTACAATTCGGAATGTCTCATTAACATTTACACAAAGCCGTTAACAACGCGGGTGGAAACATTTACAGACATATGTCTACGAAGAATACATGTTTCGTAATTGTACGAAAAAATCACCACCAATCTGCACAAACTATATAGACAGATCTCAGGGGGACGAGACATCAAGAGAAGACGCTGACGTTGGATTTGGCAAACTTTGTATAGACAGATCTCAGGGGGACGAGACATCAAGAGAACACGCTGACGTTGGATTTGGCAAACTTTGTATAGACAGATCTCAGGGGGACGAGACATCAAGAGAACACGCTGACGTTGGATTTGGCAAACTTTGTATAGACAGATCTCAGGGGGACGAGACATCAAGAGAACACGCTGACGTTGGATTTGGCAAACTTTGTATAGACAGATCTCAGGGGGACGAGACATCAAGAGAACACGCTGACGTTGGATTTGGCAAACTTTGTATAGACAGATCTCAGGAGGACGAGACATCAAGAGATGACGCTGACGTTGGATTTGGCAAACTTTGTATAGACAGATCTCAGGAGGACGAGACATCAAGAGAAGACGCTGACGTTAGATTTGGCAAACTTTGTAAAATGAGCTAGACGACATTGCAAGACAGATACAGTTCTGGAACCCACGGGATAGAGTAGAATGTAAGTAGCATTTCCTGTACAGAACATCGCTTCTTACAACCGCCACCTATCTAGCTGTTACAAGTTTCTTGGTAAGTGTGCAGTACGGTAGGTTGCCAATACTTTCTGTACGTGGAGGAGCGAAACAAATCCATGTCTGCCAAACTGGAAACGAGCATGATTCGAACTGGGTTCGTTGGGATTGTGAAACGGACGTTTCACCCCTTGACGATGGAGCATCCAAGAGTAGTTGAGGCAGACCAAAATACATTTGGAGAAGCGAACTGGAGTTTAACACCAGAACCGTAAGACTATCGCTGTATATGTTAGTGAAGAGAGTAAGGGGGAGGGGGGGGGGGGGAGACGTACTTGTTGGAATGTTTATTGAACACCTGTGCTCCCCAGTGAGCAGGAGAGTTGTTGATTGATTGCAGTAACTCTTGCAACGTGGTCTTTTTAAAAAACGTTCAAATCTGTATAACGTAATACAGGCTTTCTTGTGAGAGATAACTGTGCTAACATACAACCTCTCCCGGTTGCGTAGGGACAGCTCTAGACTAGGAAAACAACCCCAAAGTAATTGATGCTGAAATCGGATGCACTAGACCATCGTGCGCAGAACACAGTACAAAGCAACCCACCTCATAAAGACAGCCACAGAAATGAATTTGCTGATGCCATTGATCATATGTCTGATATTACAAACGAAGAAAAAGACATTGGTAGATTTTATTTCATTTGGCAGTACAAAGTAACTGTGCCGTTTTTATTGTGGCCAATCGTATTACCGTTACAGAATTCCACGCTGCGCTGCGAAAACAAGAATCAATATCTAGCTAGTTCTAGCAAGCGAAACATATTCCCAGACTACTAGTTTTCTCAAAGGACTAGTCTAGACAAGAGGGGAATACTTAACATATGAACCGGAGGCTGTTTCAATTTTACAATTGTCCCACGTGTATCAGCCAAGCCTGACAGGCTAACTTTTAAATAGTATTAAGACAACTCATACAACAATAAAGTCAACTGTCACGCCTACTTCACATCAAGTCATCTCATGAGCTGTCCATCTTTGGACTGTTGGTATACGTGAAGTTATCTACACTTTTACTCCTGGGATGTCCTAGGGGGCATTGTTTCTAGAGTTGTATTTCAAACCTACACATCTACTCCCCACTCAACCGACGTTTAGCCGGTGCATTTAGCAGAGTATACTTCTAGGAAAGTAGTAATTTTCTATGAGTGCCGTATTTCGGCTTGGAGTGGCCATAAACTTGGAGCCTTGTTAAAAGCTTTCATTTTACTTGACATTACAGAGCTAGACAGATGATAATAGTCTACACTACAGAACTAGACGGATGATAATAACATTCGCTACAGAATTAGACGGAAGATAACAGCTTATACTTCAAAACTAGACGGATTAAAATAGCCTACACTACAAAACTAGACGGATTAAAAAAGCTTACACTACAAAACTAGACGGATTAAAATAGCTTACACTATAAAACTAGACGGATTAAATAGCTTACACTACAAAACTAGACGGATTAAAATAGCTTACACTACAAAACTAAACGGATGATAATAGCTTACACTACAAAACTAAACGGATGATAATAGCTTACACTACAAAACTAAACGGATGATAATAGCTTACACTACAACACTAAACGGATTAAAATAGCTTACACTACAAAACTAGACGGATTAAAATAGCTTACACTACAAAACTAAACGGATGATAATAGCTTAGACTACATAAGTTTTTGTACCTGGCTCCTAGATTTTGTACATAGCTCCTAAATTGTTTACATGTCTTCTAGATTGTGTACATGGCTTCTAGATTGTGTACGTGGCTTCTAGATTGTGAACATGGCTTCTAGATTTTGTACATGGCTTCTAAATTTGGTACATGTCTCCTAGATGTTGTACATGGCTTCTAGATTTAGTACATGTCTCTTAGATTTTGTACATAGCTCCTATATTGTGAACATGGCTCCTAGATTGTGTACCTGGTTCTTAGACCCTAAACAAATTGACCACCCTTTGTCATAAGTACAGTCATTTTCATAAGCTCTTCAATACGTTTGTGGGTAGGAACAATAACAAACTGATCAGACATGCTAGTCAGGGTCAGGCAAAATATACTGGTCAAGACCCTCACCTTGACTTCCTCGTAATCCTCCATGGAAACGGGCTGTTTTTCATAGCAACCTGGCTTACACCTTTTGATCACCGTAGTAGTGAGCAACACGCGAATGAAGCCACGCATGACACAACCACCTGGAGGACCCTGATCCACCTTCATCAGCACTCTCGGGATGTGAGAAGCTACAACAAACCGTCACTAAACGTTCTTTTCAGGGCGCATAAAACGGTAATTATACCCATTGTGGGCATTCCTTCAACAACATAATTTTTGTGTTTGCTAACTATTCCTTGCACGCCCAGTGCTTCTGTCTATTCCAAAGCTAAATATTGAGTCCTGTTTAAAATAAAACGCTCACAATTATTACCATCTCACAGATAGTGTCAATACCTCAATGTTCATTCTCATATTTGAAGAGTGTTGTCATGTCAACAAGTTTTGCTCTGCTACGACCTTGTGTTTCACGTTACCATAGCAACAGGAGGTAATCTGATCCACAGAAAGCGTTGTCGAAGTTTTATTGTTTTGCCATTGCTTGAGTAGTCGGGACTTTTTTTTAGGCGGAGGAATACATGCCTCGTCTCCACGGCTGTCGCCACGTCGTGTGCTGGATATATGTGTTCATTCCACCCCCAACAGAAAAACAATAACAAATGCCTTACCGGGGATTCTTCTTCTTCTTCTTCATCTTCTTCTTCTTCTTCATACGCTGTCAAACGTCAACCTGACCGGGGATTCGATCTGCTGCCCCCCTTGTCGGTAGGGAGGCATCAAAATCACTCGGACACCAATGTACACACGTGTTAAAATATATGTTCTGGTCAATTGACTTTTTGACACATATAAGTAGGCGTGGCGTGCTCGGTTGATGTCACGTGCTTCATGCTTCTGTAGTCAGGTGGTGTTTCTTGCCGTAATTGGAAATGAATTAACGCCCGAATGTTGTCATCTTGTCTGTTACCATAATTGAAATTGAACCAAAACCGATATGCTGCAATCCTCTGTATTCCATTGTAGGAAGTCAATGCACATAATTCTGGTACCGGCCTGTTTGTTTCTATAAAGGGAATCAACACCCCGCTGGGGTTGTTATAGTGCTATGTGTTCGGGCATCTTGATGTAATTATAAAGATAACACCTTTCGATGTATATATTTATATATATTTATTTATACACATACATACACGGGACCGACCACATCATATGTTTAAAGATATGTGAAATGGTAATATTAATGCCCTGAAATCCTGGGAAGATGAAGCTGCAGACCGGTCAATGTGGAGATGTTTCCTGACGAGTCACCTAGTTCTTGGTGGTAAGACGCTAATGCAACACGGAGAAGTGGACGACAAGACCGCACGAAAAAAGAAAAACAGAAAAGCTAAGTTGAGATTAAGCACTAAAAGGTCCTATCCTCATATGATCAGTCATGAATAAAAGGGTCTACTACTAGTACTATTACTACTACTATTACTATTACTAATACTATTACTATTATTACTACTTCTACTGCTATTATTACTACTTCTATTACTATTACTGCTCGCAAAGCTGTCCAGACCAGGCTTAGAGAGATGCAAGACTCCTGGCTCAGCAAAAGAGCTGACGAAATTGAGATGTTCGCTGAGCGTCATGACACCAAACGGTTTTACGAGGCACTGAAAGCTCTCTACGGCCCGCAGCCCTCTAGTAATACTCCAGTTCGCAGTGCGGATGGGGTACTGCTAACATATAAGGCTCAGATTCTAGACAGATGGGCAGACCACTTCTGCAAAATACTAAACCACCCATCGTCCATAAATGAAGAGGCCATCCGGCGAATGCCGCAGGTGGAACTGAACCTGGCGTTGGATGAAGTCATTACTGAGGAGGAAGTCGACAGGGCAATCAGTTCACTATCTATAGGACACGCTCCAGGAGCTGATGCAATACCAGCAGAGGTATATAAGACAGCTGGCCCATCCCTCACCAGAAGGATCACTGAACACTTCTGTCACATGTGGGCTGAAGAAAAAATTCCGCAGGAGCTAAAGGACGCCTCAATCGTTCACCTGTACAAAAGAAAAGGCAACCGTCAGGAATGCGACAATCATCGTGGAATATCGCTACTCTCCGTAGCAGGCAAGATCCTAGCGCGTTTACTGCTAAACAGGCTCAACAAACACCTTGAACAAAGCCACCACCTCCCAGAAAGCCAATGTGGATTCAGAGCCGGAAGAGGAACAGTGGACATGATCTTTGCTGCTCGCCAAGTACAAGAGAAGTGTCGAGAACAAAATCAGGCCTTGTACACCACATTTATTGATTTGACAAAGGCATTTGATACAGTAAACAGAGGAGGGTTGTGGATGATAATGTCTGTTTGGCTGCCCCAACAAGTTCATAACAATGGTGAAACAGCTACACGAAGGCATGTGTGCTCGTGTACTGGACAGCGGTGCAATCTCTAAAACGTTTCTAGTATCAAACGGAGTAAAACAAGGATGTGTACTCGCCCCGACTTTGTTCAGCATGATGTTCGCGGCCACGGTGACAGACGCCTTCAGATCATTGGAGCTTGGAATACCCATAAAGTACCGCACAGATGGCAAGTTACTCAATTCCAGAAGAATGAAGGCCAAAACCAAAGTGGCTGGCGACATAATCAGGGAACTTGTATTTGCTGACTACTGCGATCTAATGAGCAACTCAGACCTGAACATGCAGGTTGGAATGGACCAGTTCTCTGCCGCATGCGAAAATTTTGGCCTGACCATAAATGCCAAAAAAACAGAGGTCATGTACCAACCAGCACCAGGCATGCCGTACACAAAACCAGAGACTACAGTAAGCGGGCAGACGTTGAATGCCGTAGACAAATTCACATATCTGGGCAGCACGCTGTCGAGATCTGTCAGCCTAGACGATGAGGTGGCAAGCAGAATAGCAAAGGCCAGCACAGCCTTTGGTAAAATACGCTCGATGGTCTCGGCACGTCGTGGCATCAGCGTCAAGACCAAACTCAAAGTCTACCGTGCAACCATCATTCCAACCCTACTATACGCTTGCGAAAGCTAGACTGTATACTCTGGACATACAAGGAGGTTAAACCACTTCCACACAGGTTGCCTGAGGCGAATATTCCACATCCGATGGCAAGATCGTGTCACTGACATTGAGGTTCTCTCGAGGGCTAACATGCCCAGCATCCATGCACTGCTAGAAAAAGCACGACTAGGATGGGCCGGACACCTCGTCCGTATGTCAGACGAGCGGCTCCCAAAGAAGCTTCTCTACGGCGAGCTGAGAGAGGGATGGCGCGAGAGAGGGCGCCCAAAGAAACGTTTTAAAGACGGTCTGAAGGACTCACGAAAAAGTTGCCAGATAGACATCGACACCTGGGAATGTCTTGCGCAAAACAGATCTGACTGGAGAAGCGCAGTCAAATCGGGTGTAGCTGCCGGTGAAGACGACCGTGTTGTGAAAGCCCAGAACAGACGCGAGACGCGGAAATTAAGAGCAGAGGGAACACCATCCCCTTCTACAAACCTCGTGTGCCCGATATGTAGCAGATGTTTTCGTGCTCGCATTGGCCTGTTCAGCCACATGCGCACCCACACCCAACAGGGAAATCTGTGACAAGGATGATGTCGGCGGTCCCCATCGACAACGATGGACAGCTATTAGAATTAGAATTACTATTACTACTACTATTACTATTACTACTACTAGTACTATTACTACTACTATTACTATTACTACTACTTCTACTGCTATTATTAGTACTACTAATATTACTACTATTATTACTACTATTATTTCTACTATTATTACTACTATTATTACTACTGCTAGTAATACTAATACTACTGCTACTGCTAGTACTAATACTACTACTACTACTACTACTACTACTACTATTACTACTACTATTACTACTACTATTACTACTACTCGGACCAACGTTAAATGGTTATCTGGCTTACAGCAAGGGAAGAAAATGCAGCTAGGAAGGTAACTACCTCCCCCCAATCTTACAACATGATGTGGCCTAGTACAATGAAGTCTCTAACACACCATCACCGACAGCAGTGTATGATGTGGTATATTGACTTGACACTCACAGCTCTGCAATCGATTGACAATTGATGATGTTCTAAAGCCAGCTCGAGGCCATTGCCAAATGTTTACCGAAAGACCCTAAGCTGCTATTGTTCTTGACTTGCAAGCGTATCGCGAACACTGCTCAGCTGTAGCTGTTGTTTGCGCATGAATGCACCACTAAGACAAGCTAAAAATGGTATGCTCTGGCTGTTATATTTCACATTATGTGGTCAAATTTCACTTCCTCTCCCTCTGTTGTAAAAGGCACTAGTCTAAATATTACTGACAAGACTGCTAGGCTGTAAAACAGTTGTCTTTCAAAATGAGGCACATTTGTATCACTATTCTACTTGGGAGATACTCATCTGAGCAAATATCACATGATTGTGTTTGTGCGTCGATATATGTCATCGTGCGAACGTCTGTACACACATAGGACTTTGTGTTAAATGTTTGTGTGTAGACAGGATCGCGTGCAAACGTTTGAACACGCACATAGATCCGTATGTAAATGTCTGTATATATGATTGATTCGTATGTAAACATCTTCTTTTTTTTTTCTTTTTTTTGTTTTTGTTTTTTTGTTTTTTTGAGTTTGCCTTATTTCTCTATTCCTCAATGCGGTGTGCGTTGCACAGTGGTTTTTATTTTGCGCCTGTAGGCCCAGTGCATCCGACTTTAGCACGCATTTTTTATGTAAGGGTCTGCTTCCTCCTGCATTTTCTAAGGGTTTGCTTCCCCATGGTAACGGCCAGTGCAGTGATGGGGATCGAACCCGGCACCTTCGGGTTGTGAGCCGTGTCACACATCCATTAGCCCACGTCGTCTCCTATGTAAACGTCTGAATACACATAGGTCCATATGTAAAAGTCTCTATATATGATTGATTTGTGTATAAACGTCTGCATACACATACGTCCGTATGCAAATCTCTGCATGGATGATTGATTCATGTATAAACGTCTGCATACACATAAGTCAGTATGTAAAGATATATGTATGATTGATTCATGTATAAACGTCTGTGCGCACATGGGTCCGTGTATAAACGTCTGCATACACACAAGTTCGTATGTAAATCTCTGCATGCATGATTGATCCATGTAAAAACGTCTCCATACACGTAAAGGACTGAAATACACCTATTTGTGGCTTGTTAGGTTTGTTGGTTGAAATAATGATCGCGAAACGCGTTGAAGAGGTAGACGAATCCAATCATGGGCCGTTATCACATCAAATGTCGATTGGAAGAGGTCAAAGTCATCTTGTACGATGCCCGGATGGATGTCAGACGTCCAGTCACATTATGGTCACAAGGAGTACTGTATTCTGTGGTCATGTTTGCCGCTAACGTTTAATTCGGTTGGCTTTTTCTAGTTATGTTTTCTAGTTATGTGTTCTAGTTATGTTTCTAGTTATGTTTTCTAGTTATGTTTCTAGTTATATTTTCTAGTTATGTTTCTAGTTATATTTTCTAGTAATGTTTCTAGTTATGTTTTCTAGTTATGTTATCCACTAAGTACAAAAATGGTCAAATTTAAATTATATTTTGTTTGTTTGATTGTCAAGTTCCAATTATATATCATTTGGTGATTGTAAATGATTTTTTTCGTGATTTTGAATGCTCATTTAGGACACACTAAGTTTTGTCGAAACCCTGAGAAAAATATAATGGTTATTTAGTCAGAATGCATTATGACCAGCCTGTAGCAAGAGCATATCATATACAGGTATCCGGTCCACTAGTAAGAGCCCGACCTCGACATCGACCTCAGTGGATCGAGGGTGTTTCTGACACTCTCAGGAGGTTGCACCTAACGACAACACAAGCCTCTCACTTGGCGATAACAAGAAATTTACTCACCCCACTTCTCTGTGACTCCTCATTGCCGGATCAGTAGGACCCAAAAAGAAGAAAAACATCTGAGAATGGAGAGAAAAACTTGATATTTTCTAGCTAGAAGATGCGAAATACAGTCTGTTTATATGAAACTGTTAAACTTTTCTATCCATTCATTCTGTGTTACGTAGGCCTTCTGTGTTGCTCCGCATTGCAATTTATTTGTTCATTGAAATATTAACATGCGATCTATATTCACAATGCTTGTTGTTGTAGACAGCTTGACTATAATGACACATTCTAAAACAATCCTAGCGCAAGTTTGAAGACAGCATGACCCCAAATGACAAATTCTGAGACAATTTGATCGCAAGTTCTGAATCTTAATTACGGCTTCGATATAATTAAATGTTGTTTTAAAAATGAGCTTAAAACAAAAACACTTGTTTACCAGGCCTGTGTCCTCAGCATCCTTCTTCATGGCAGTGAGACATCATCCACCTACATGCACCGGGAGAGGCGGCTAAACAGCTATCACATGAGGTGCCTGCGCAGAATTCTTGGGGTTGGGTGGCAAGACAAGATCACCAACGCAGAGGAGTTGGGGAGAACAGACACTGTCACAATCTTTTCCATGCTTAGTCTTCGGAGGCTCCGATGGCTGGGATACATTTGGAGGATGGATGATGGCAGAATACCAAAATATCTTCTCTATGTGGAATTACAGTTGGGGAAAGGTCTCGGGGCCGGCAAGCGGAATATGAATGATTCAAGCATCGATTTGAAATCATGGGAACAGTACGCCATGTTACATGGAGGGACAAGATTAAGCATGGAATACAGACAAAGGAGAAACTTATTGCTGATAGACTAAAGACAGAGTTTGAGAAGACACGCCACACCATGCGATGCCGCAAAAAGGTTCTGACTTTTCTTGCACACACTGTGGAAGACGCTTTTCTGCTCGGATTGGTCTTACGAGTCATCATGGACTGTAGTTGCATACCTTTCTTTCAAAGCGCAATTGCGATCGTCTGATAAGACAGAAAGAGCAAATGATGATGATGATTAGTAAATTATGAGCGGGATTATGGTAAACATTTGTTGCCTATTTAATTTAATAACTGACAACCTCACGAGTTCTAAAGTTAAGACATTTCGAAATAGATCTGTCTCTGGCCTAATACTTTTGGTAGGGCTAAAAGCGATAAAGAAGGCGATAAATGGCAATTTTGCTAGATTAACATCAACAATAATATTTGTCTTGACTACCAATGGCAGCTGGCGCGAAACGTCATCTCTTGATATGTATGACGTTACTAATGATATAGGGAAAGGTGGGTTGGTCAAGCGGTTAGTGGCACAGTTCACACCACAAACGTGATTGTACCCGAATTAATGGAGCCGCTAGACCGTGTCCGTATGAGATGTACATTAATGAGAAATTCAGGCTTAATTCGAAGTTGCTGAACAGTTAGGAGAAAGAAAAAAAAACACATTACAGAAAACTCCGCTTAATGAAATACGGCCAACGGGAAGATACGTATATTAGTTCAATTTAGTTCACTGCTTTCATTTGCGCTGTTTCTCGTTCGTTGAGTCAATGATAAAAATATGTTTACGTAGAAACGTATGTTAATACTGTTCTCGTGTTCAAACTGTTTTAAAATCTGTCTGTACTTCAACTGTCGTCTACATACGTTTGATTTCCCTGTTGTTTTCCCAGACAAGCTAGTGACGTATTGTGAATGCTGATGACAGCTGAGCACAGTTACTCCATCGTGACACGGGCTTTATCTAACCAATAATACGACTGGCTGGATGTAGAGTGGCTTGAGGGCGCCATTCATCTCGCTTCTACATTGACTGGGGTTACAGCTCGAGGGGAATAAACGACTTGAGTTATCTGGTGGCGGGACCTTGCTGCAAATTAATACATGAGACTAATGAATGGGATTATATTCTTGTGACCATCGAGTGTAAAAGTACCATTAGTAACATCTGAACATTCCAGCAACATCGATATGACCTGCAGAAAATTGGTGAGTAGTTGAAGATTGTCTGTTCACACGTGAAATGGCTGTTCATGAGTTTGTTGAATATGTCTGTCACCGTGGAAGGAATGTTCGTGAGTTTGTTGTATGTGTTTGTCCACGTGAAAAGGCTGTTCGTGAGTTTGTTGAATGTGTCTGTCCACGTGAAAGGAATGTTCGTGAGTGTGTTTAATGTGTCTGTTCACACGTGAACAATATGCGCCTGACCTGGTCCCGGAAGATCTTTCGTTAACCCACGTCCTTCTTTAAATATCGTTGTCCAGTTCTTCACTATTATCTTCGGCACACATTTGTCACCATACACTGTCTGCATTCTGTGATAAATGTCAACTGGTCGACATCCGTCAGCTGTTAGAAACCGAATCACTGCTCGCTGATCAACTCTGGACGGATTCAGTATCACACCCGCCATGTTTTCAACGGTATGCTGAGGAAACTATGAGTCGGAGGACAATGCAATTTTGCAAACTTGACGGTTGGTATGTGCTGTTTACATCAGAAGGGATGTCATCATGCGCATCGTAAATATGTTCACTTGTTGCAGTTTGGTCCGGTTTTATTTGAACACGCCTCGTATGTATGTATGTATGTGTGTATAGTGAAAGAAAAAGAGTGATACAAATATATAATTATAAAGAAAGAGAGAGAGAGAGGGAGAGAGAGAGAGAGAGAAAGTGAAAGAGAAATAGGGAAAGGAAGAAAAATATAAAGTAAGAGAGGAACAGAGAGAGAGAGAGAGAGAGAGCAGATAGATAGAAACAGATTGTGAGAGAGATAGAGATGGGAGGGGGAGGAGAAGATTGGGTGTACATTTATGCCCTGAGTTAGCTGTCTGAACGTGTCAAACAAATTGCTAGAAAAATCTCCATGTAAAAAAAACACACATGATACGTAGCTCTGGCTTATTGAAAAGAAGGATTAACGCGGGCGTGTCCACAACAAAACAAAACATACAAAAAACATGAAACTATTGATCGAACCTAGAAGAAATCAGCAACAGTTGTTGTGTGTGTGTTGCTCTAGGAGAGAGAAAGACACACGTAGGTTTTGATGTGGTGCGTTCATTGGCTAGAACAAACTAACAAACAAATCCATGTGATTATTTTTGTAATGTTATCCGTGGCAGTCATCTTATTGTAGATGATATCACTGTAATTCCTAACATTGGAAGTCATGACTTAGGCTACATCTGGGTTTCCTTTTTTGTTGTCACAATTACACATACAATTTAGTACATACATTTTCAACATGCAGACAACTGTAGCCATGGAGAGTACTATACGGTCGTTTGAGACATTATACAGCATTTAAATTGTAATAAGTGGGGACGGCGTGGCCTAGTGGATAAGTGGCACGGCTCACAATCCGAAGGTGCTGGGTTCGATCCCCATTACAGCACCGGCCGTTACCCCGGAGAAGCAAACCCTTAGAAAATGCAGGAGGAAGCAGACCCTTACATAAAATGCATGCTGAAGTCGGATGCATTGGGCCGACAGGCGCAAAATAAAAACCACAGTGCAACGCACACCGCCTTGGGGATTAGAGAAATAAGGCGAACGCAAAAAAAAAAATTAAAAAAAATTGTAATAAGTTGCCGTTTTGGCATATTTGTTTGGTAAATTAGAAATCAATTTCCAGTTGCCAAGTTTACAGGTCAGATGTACCATTAACATTACACGATGTGTCCAATTTCTAGAAAAAAGACCTTATATTTATGAATGCTATCTTAATTTAAAAATATTATTAGTAGACTGCATTAAGAGACACGTTTTTGCCATTTTCAGGCTTTTGTTTATCGTTACTTAACTGCCAACTCTTTCCAGATGTCAATAAATAAACATGCCATATTGGCATATAAGTTGCCAAATTGGAACTAAATTTTCAATTTCCAAATTATTACAGCATGGATGTAAAATTAACATTACATAGCTACTTCCACCGGGTCTCTATGAGGCATATTCTGAGATGATGATGATGAAAAGTATTCGTTGTTGTATTAGCGATGTCCAAGTCAATGGTACGAAAGTTAATGCCATCAAATTCGCCGATAACCGAGCCAAAGTCGAAGGATCAGTAGCAACGTTGCAAATGTTTCTTGGAGAAATTAACAGCACAGGAAGAAAAGAGTTTGACATGATAATAAACACATCAATGGTTAAACCACTTTTGTTTCTTTCATGTTGTACAGTTCTGCACAGGTCAGCTAGTATTTTGTAATTGCTGGGGACATTTACATCAAGCGGCAGATGTGAAAGTGCATTAACAAGAATTTCCAAAATGGAATTACAGACTCTCATGTGAGAATTGCGTCTCGCTGAAAGAAGTTTGATTGAATCTCATAACTCACGCTTTCTTTGAGAGAAAGGTGGAGCGTATAGCCTAGTCGACAGCAATCTGGCTTGCTAAGACCGTGCGTGCCAGGTTTCGAAATCACGGACGGACAGAAACAAAATCTGGGCATGGTTCGTTCCTGGTACGGTCGCTCATCCAGTCGACCCACCTGTAAATTGGTACCTGACGCATGATTTGGGACGGTATAAACAACAAGGAAGGGAACTAACCACCCCACCTCACATAGACTGTGGCTTAGTACATGAAGAGTTAACTTCATCCCCGATGGCAATTGTTGCCATGGCACTGACCTTTATTCCTCAAATGGAGTTCCGGTGTTCGATTCCGGTAGAGCCTATTAATTTATGTTGTGTTTGGTGTATATGTTTTTGTGATGACTTCAAGTATTACAAATGTATACTTAGCGGTAACCGTCGCTGCATTGTTGACAAATGTGCTATAATAACGCGCTTTTATAGACATTACGTCAGTTAAGAAATATCTTTGTTTCGTGGAAAAGTGTGTACTTTCCGGGCGAGAACAATATTAGAAAGAGTGAAAAGGAAAAGCACCTAGAGGTTTTAATATATTATACAGGTAAGGTGAGTGAGCAAGTCCAGGTACCAGTGAAAAAGACAAATGCAATGTTAGGTATGATAAAAAAGAAATATTAAACATAGGAACAAGGAAGTGATAGTCAAATTGTATAAAGCATCAGTTAGACCTAGATTGGAGTACTGTGTACAATTGTGGAGTCCTTATCGTAGAGGACATATATAAACATGCTGGAATGGATACACAAAAGAGCGACAACGCTGATAGTGGGATTCCAGACTTACAGTTATCAGGAAAGACTCAGAAAAACCGGCCTGCAGTGTCTAGAAAAGAGAAGAATTTTAGGTGACAATACATGTTTATAAGATGATCAGAGAAATGCATAAATTAGACTATAGCAGGTTTTTTTCAAGAAACAACCACCTACAAGAACAAGAGGCATAGCTACAAATTAACTAAAGAGAGATCCAGATTAGATATTAGGACATGTTGTCTTTTTAGTGGTGAAAGCGTGGAATACATTGCCACAAGAAAATAGTGGAGGCAGGGACAGTTAATGAATTTAAGAAAAGATTGGATACGCATAGCTTTTAGAGCAAGGTAATATAACTGAAACTGGTTGTATACAGACTCTGCAGAATCTTCTAAACCAGTATAAAGAATTTAAGGTAGGTTAAGTTGTCAATATCGCTCACCGTCCAGATCTGTTGTTGGTATTTTTTTTGGTCTAACCCGCCAACCACCCAGATCTGTTGTTGGTATATTTTTGGTCTAACCCGATAACCACCCAGATCTGTTGTTGGTATTTTTTTGGTCTAACCCGCTAACCACCCAGATCTGTTGTTGGTATTTTTTTGGTCTAACCCGATAACCACCCAGATCTGTTGTTGGTATTTTTTTTGGTCTAACCCGATAACCACCCAGATCTGTTGTTGGTATTTTTTTGGTCTAACCCGATAACCACCCAGATCTGTTGTTGGTATTTTTTTGGTCTAACCCGATAACCACCCAGATCTGTTGTTGGTATTTTTTTGGTCTAACCCGATAACCACCCAGATCTGTTCTTGGTATATTTTTGGTCTAACCCGATAACCACCCAGATCTGTTGTTGGTATTTTTTTGGTCCAACCCGCTAACCACCCAGATCTGTTGTTGGTATTTTTTTGGTCTAACCCGATAACCACCCAGATCTGTTGTTGGTATTTTTTTTGGTCTAACCCGATAACCACCCAGATCTGTTGTTGGTATTTGTTTGGTCTAACCCGATAACCACCCAGATCTGTTGTTGGTATTTTTTTTGGTCTAACCCGATAACCACCCAGATCTGTTGTTGGTATTTTTTTGGTCTAGCCCGCTAACCACCCAGATCTGTTGTTGGTATATTTTTGGTCTATCCCGATAACCACCCAGATCTGTTGTTGGTATTTTTTTGGTCTAACCCGCTAACCACCCAGATCTGTTGTTGGTATATTTTTTGGTGTAACCCGCTAACCACCCAGATCTATTGTTTGTATTTTTTTGGTCTAAGCCGCTAACCACCCAGATCTATTGTTGGTATTTTTTTTTTATCTAACCCGATAACCACCCAGATCTATTGTTGGTATTTTTTTGGTCTAACCCGCTAACCACCCAGATCTGTTGTTGGTTTTCTTTTGGTCTAACCCGATAACCACCCAGATCTGTTGTTGGTATTTTTTTGGTCTAACCCGATAACCACCCAGATCTGTTGTTGGTATTTTTTTGGTCTAACCCGATAAGCACCCAGATCTGTTGTTGGTATATTTTTTGGTGTAACCCGCTAACCACCCAGATCTATTGTTTGTATTTTTTTGGTCTAAGCCGCTAACCACCCAGATCTATTGTTGGTATTTTTTTTTATCTAACCCGATAACCACCCAGATCTATTGTTGGTATTTTTTTGGTCTAACCCGATAACCACCCAGATCTGTTGTTGGTTTTTTTTTGGTCTAACCCGATAACCACCCAGATCTGTTGTTGGTATTTTTTTGGTCTAACCCGATAACCACCCAGATCTGTTGTTGGTATTTTTTTGGTCTAACCCGATAACCACCCAGATCTGTTGTTGGTATTTTTTTGGTCTAACCCGATAACCACCCAGATCTGTTGTTGCTTTGTGTGTTTAATCAATTCCATGCAGAATCTACTTCGAAAGCTTTCTTCTGTAATATTCTTGGCCATGCTTGTCCGTGTATCGCTGCAACAATGTTTGCCTCTTTTTGTTATCATGTGTGTACGGGGTGTTAGTCTGTACTTATTTTCGTTAGCACTTCATTAATCTGTAGATCTGGCAACATGTTTGTAGAATGTGTCTAATTTGGTAGTTTGAATAAAATTGTCTTAATTTGTATAACATAATGTTAATTTGTATAACATTATGTTAACTTGTGTCTAATTTTGTTAATTAATATATCATTTTGGTAGTTTGTATTCAATTGTGTTAATTTTTGTAACATTATGTCAACTTGTGTATCATTGTGTTAGCATGTAGCCTATATAATTAATTTGCATGTACGAGGCGTGTTCAAATGAAACCGGACCAAACTGCAAAAAGTAAACATACGGACAATGTGCATGATGACGTCACTTCTGGTGTAAACAGCACATACCTACCGTCAAGTTTGCTAAATTTCATTATCCTCCGACTCATAGTTTCCTTAGCAGACCGATGAAAACATGACGGGTGTGATACGGAATCCGTCCAGAGTTGATCAGCGAGCGGTGATTCGGTTTCTAACAGCTGACGGATGTCGACCAGTTGACATTTATCACAGAATGTGAACAGTATATGGTGACAAAAGTGTGTCGAAGACAACAATGAAGAACTGGACAACGATGCATAAAAAAGGACGTGAGTTAACGAAAGATCTTCTGAGACCAGGTCAGGCGCATATTGTATCATTAGTCTTCTTTGCAGTCCATGGAATCCACAGCATTCTTCTGTAAAACTACATCTCCGTTGCTTCCAAAGATCTAAGCGCATGCTTGCTAATTGTCCATAATTCACTGCCATATGTCAGTACTGGTTACACGTAGCATCCAATGACTCTCTGTCTCAGTTCCAGCCAGAAACGGTTGTTGCACATATCCTATTAGACTATTATATGATTAGTCACTTGAGAAATGAGAGCTGGCCTACTTCACAATAAGCTATTTGAGAGCCCTATAGGATACTCCAGCACGGCAATCATTATCCAGAGATATCACTTTCACGTGTTGGCGCAATAAAACAATGGCGGACGATAAGAAAAAGACCATAACAGCTGACCTGACAACTGACAGTAGATCTGCGCCAAAAGATTTTGTGGGTTCTTGCAGTTGTGTAGATGAAGACAATTCATTTTACTTGGAGGAGTATCGGACTATCGTTCTGGTGAAACTCTCGCTGTTCATGGCAGAGGTGTTTGGTACCTGGCTTACCGTCAGGTAAGGAAATGCAGCAAGGAAAGGAACTGGCTATTCCAACTCATTAACAAGATGTGGCCTAGGGCAATAAAAATATAACACTTCATCCCCGACAGCAGCGATTGCAATGAGACTACGTTTACCTTACTGGTGTCTTTACATAAATATATTGCTAAACTCATACACAACCTTTCTTTGTCGAATTTTTCGACTTGATAAGAAGGTTTGTCGGGGTTTCTTCCTTATCCACTCGGATCCTTAAAGTACAAACATTTGAGGCTATCATTAATAATAGCTGTCCATCGTTGTCGATGAGGACCGCCGACATCATCCTTGTCACAGATTTCCCTGTTGGGTGTGGGTGCGCATGTGGCTGAAAACATCTGCTACATATCGGGCACACGAGGTTTGTAGAAGGGGATGGTGTTCCCGCTACTCGGGATTTCCGCGTCTCGCGTCTGTTCTGGGCTTTCACAACACGGTCATCTTCACCGGCAGCTACACCCGATTTGACTGCGCTTCTCCAGTCAGATCTGTTTTGCGCAAGACATTCCCAGGTGTCGATGTCCATCTGGCAACGTTTTCGTGAGTCATTCAGACCGTCTTTAAAATGTTTCTTTGGGCGCCCTCTCTCGCGCCATCCCTCTCTCAGCTCGCCGTAGAGAAGCTTCTTTGGAAGCCGCTCGTCTGACATACGGACGAGGTGTCCGGCCCATCCTAGTCGTGCTTTTTCTAGCAGTGCATGGATGCTGGGCATGTTAGCCCTCGAGAGAACCTCGATGTCAGTGACACGATCTTGCCATCGGATGTGGAATATTCGCCTCAGGCAACCTGTGTGGAAGTGGTTTAACCTCCTTGTATGTCCAGAGTATACAGTCCAGCTTTCGCAAGCGTATAGTAGGGTTGGAATGATGGTTGCACGGTAGACTTTGAGTTTGGTCTTGACGCTGATGCCACGACGTGCCAAAACCATCGAGCGCATTCTACCAAAGGCTGTGCTGGCCTTTGCTATTCTGCTTGCCACCTCATCGTCTAGGCTGACAGATCTCGAAAGCGTGCTGCCTAGATATGTGAATTTGTCTACGGCATTCAACGTCAGCCCGCTGACTGTAGTCTCTGGTTTTGTGTACGGCATGCCTGGTGCTGGTTGGTACATGACCTCTGTTTTTTTGGTTTTTATGGTCCGGCCAAAATTTTCGCATGCGGCAGAGAACTGGTCCATTCCAACCTGCATGTTCAGTTCTGAGTTGCTCATTAGAGCGCAGTCGTCAGCAAATACAAGTTCCCTGATTATGTCGCCAGCCACTTTGGTTCTTCTGGAATTGAGTAACTTGCCATCTATGCGGTACTTTTTGGGTATTCCAAGCTCCAATGATCTGAAGGCGGCTGTCATCGTGGCCGCGAACATCATACTGAACAAAGTCGGGGCGAGTACACATCCTTGTTTTACTCCGTTTGATACTAGAAACGTTTTAGAGATTGCACCGCTGTCCAGTACACGAGCACACATGCCTTCGTGTAGCTGTTTCACCATTGTTATGAATTTGTTGGGGTAGCCAAACTTAGACATTATCATCCACAGCCCTCCTCTGTTTACTGTATCAAATGCCTTTGTCAAATCAATAAATTTGGTGTACAAGGCCTGATTTTGTTCTCGACACTTCTCTTGTACTTGGCGAGCGGCAAAAATCATGTCCACTGTTCCTCTTCCGGCTCTGAATCCACATTGGCTTTCTGAGAGGTGGTGGCTTTGTTCAAGGTGTTTGTTGAGCCTGTTTAGCAGTAAGCGCGCTAGGATCTTGCCTGCTACGGAGAGTAGCGATATTCCACGATGATTGTCGCATTCCTGACGGTTGCCTTTTCTTTTGTACAGGTGAACGATTGAGGCGTCCTTTAGCTCCTGCGGAATTTTACCTTCAGCCCACATGTGACAAAAGAGTTAAGTGATCCTTCTGGTGAGGGATGGGCCAGCTGTCTTATATACATCTGCTGGTATTGCATCCTGGAGCTTTTCCTATAGATCTATAGTCTACCCTCAAGCTCTTCCTGGAAACCTCCTCTCGTGGGTTCGTATTTCAGCTGAGAGACATTTAGCCTCCTCGGTGGTTTCTTTCCCTAGGGGCGCATTTTGGGCTGGATCTTGAAGTTTAGCTTGGCAATAACAAGTCGATGGTCGGTCCAACATTCTGCACCACACATGCTCTTCGTTACCATAGCATCCGCTCGATCTCTACGTCTGATGATAATGTAGTCAATGAGGTGCCAGTGGCGGGACCTTGGGTGCATACATGTGGTTCTATTTCGGACAGGTAGTCGGAAAGCTGTGTTTGTAATGAGTAGTTCATTTTCGGCACATGTCCTCAGAAGGAGCAGGCCGTTGCTATTGCATTTTCCGATACCATGTCTGCCAATGGCCCCCTCCCAGGCTGTATGGTCTGTGCCAACCCTAGCGTTAAAATCACCGAGGATGACCAGTTTGTCAGATTTGGGGACTGCAGCGATGAGCGCCTCAAGGTCCTCATAAAACTTATCTTTTGTTTCCTGAGGATTTGTCATTGTGGGTGCGTATGCACTGATGAGTGTTGCATGGCGCCCTCCTATTAGGGGAAGACGCAGTGTAATCAGGCGGTCATTAATTCCTCTGGGCATGCTTGTGAGCTTGTCGACCATGTTGGTCTTGATGGCAAAGCCATCTCCAGTTTCACGGAGTTCTTTGCTGCGGCCGCTCCAGAAGAAAGTATAACCAGCGTCTTCTTCTGCGATCTGCCCTTCCTCTGCCAGTCGTGTCTCGCTCAGGGCAGCTATGCAGATGTTGCATCTAGCCAGTTCCCTGTCGATCAGTGCTGTCCGTCGTTCGGGTCTGTGTGCTTTGGTGTTGTCCAGTAACGTGCGGACATTCCATGTTGCAAGCGTGATGGGTCGTGATCGTTTTCTGCCTGTTCCGCCGCTGCAGTTTGTGGGCCCTGCCAGTGGCGAGCTGCTAGTCAGGGTGTGATCTGTAGGGTGATTTCGTGTGTTGCGCAATGTGTTTATAGTGAGGGAGATGCATGATCTTCCTCACTCTCTCGTCCGGACTCAACATGTTCTAGAGGCAAGACATTGTCAAGACTTCTAGTGAAGGGTTCGGATGCAGACAGTATTTGTTTTATGTCGGAAACAGAATTCTACAACAAACATTTGAGGCTATCTTTATAGTATTGTTTCTGTATTGAAAGCAGAATTCTGCATTACACATTTGGCGCTATCTTTCTAGTATTGCTTCTGTGTTGGGAGAAGAATTCTGCAATAAACATTTGAGGCTATCTTTCTAGTATTTTCTCTGTGTTGATAACAGAATTCTACAAAAAACATATTTTCGTCTTCTTCTACGTTCGTCCTGAAATGGGCCATGTGACGTTGTGCAGTAGCTTACAACGAGGCTGTGGTACCTACCCCTCGGCCAGACTACACTAGTGTAGTCTGTTTACATAGCCACCACATGAAGGCGGTATAGGGTCTTGGTCAGCTGTGGTTCTCGTACCCTGATGCAAGCAGTCAGCTGTGGTTCTCGTACCCTGATGCCAGCAACCAGCTGTGGTTCTCGTACCCTGATGCCAGCAGTCAGCTGTGGTTCTCGTACCCTGATGCCAGCAACCAGCTGTGGTTCACCTACCCTGATGCCAGCAACCAGCTGTGGTTCTGGTACCCTGATGCCAGCAACCAGCTGTGGTTCTCCTACCCTGATGTCAGCAACCAGCTGTGGTTCTCGTACCCTGATGTCAGCAACCAGCTGTTGTTCTCGTACCCTGATGCAAGCAACCAGCTGTGGTTCTCGTACCCTGATGCCAGCAGCCAGCTGTGGTTCTCGTACCCTGATGCCAGCAACCAGCTGTGGTTCTCGTACCCTGATGCCAGCAACCAGCTGTGGTTCTCGTACCCTGATGCAAGCAACCAGCTGTGGTTCTCCTACCCTGATGCCAGCATTATACTGAGAAACATCCTCTACACGTCCAGCTCTACTGGACACGAAGTGGCTTCGAATGCATTCTTTTCAGATTACAAACCAACCTTACGCTCGCTCGATGTACACCTCTACACCACGTACTCTCCCGTCACCCAACAAATATTTGAGACTGTATTTCTAGTATCTCTTCTGTATCGAGACAAGAATTGTGCAAACAAACTCATATTATGTCTGTCAAACACGATATTTCAAGAAATAAATGATTTAGAGCTGCCATTTTGATATATGACGTTTCACTTCATATTCGTCTCGTCGCAATGGAGCATAAATCACTTGCGATAAATGGCAGCTTTTGTTGAGGGAAAATCATGCGTGATCTCATGCCTTTGGAATGTTGGTCTGCATAATTGTTGTATATCCGAGCATGTTAATTATGTATGTTGTTAATGGTGTAACAATGAGGGGGAAAAATTGACAGTTTGTTTGTAGAGATGGTAGCTTTGTTTGTGGAGATGGTAGCTTTGTTTGTGGAGATTGTAGCTTTGTTTGTGGAGATGGTAGCTTTGTTAGTAGGAATGTTACAAACTATGGTTTTATGATTCGATGATTAGTATATACAAATGTCAAAGTTGTTATTGGGGATAGCTTGTTAGATACTTCATTGTAGCAAATCGGTACTTTTTTTAAAGTGCACAAGGTGGCTACTTTTATTTCTTCGACGAATTGTCTTCGTTAAATGTATGTCAGGTACTAATTAACAGTTAGGTCAACATGAGCGTGTTGAGAACAGGGAGCGAGTCAGGTTTCTTGGCCGTCATAGGCAAGTTCTTGAACGTGTGATTCAAGTCAAGCACATTGATCGTCAGTTAATGCCGATTGTGTCTGTCTGTGTGTGTATGTATGTCTGTGTCCGTGTGTCTCTGTGTGTGAGTGTCTGTGTGCGTGCGTGTTAGTTAAAATATAGGTCGAATTGAATCTAGACCCAAGTGAAGACTCAATTACTTCCTAACGTCTCTTTCATCAACCACTTACCGTATAGTCTGTTGATCGGTAAGTGTTGAATAACGAAAGACTTGGCCAGTTGTGACACGTTGTTGTGGGTGTCCCGCTGGTCTAGCACCTTAACTCCTCACTCTATTGGCTTGGCTTCGTTCGTTCTCAATCTCCCGCTACCAAACCATAAAAGGGCTTAAGAAGCGGAATGTAGTCCAGAGAACGGAATGCGTTTTGTCGTAGTTTACAGCTTGAATGCGATATTTGCACCTTTCGGTCCAACACATCCGACTTCAGCAAGTATTTTTTGAGTACTGGGTTAGCATTCCCTCTTCGATCTCTTCTTCTTAGCCAGTCTGCCCTGCTGGAACCTGTTATCCAGGATCACCGAGTGGGGGTGTAGAAGGGTCTTGGCAGCTGTTTCGTTGGCCCTGACACTAGCAGTCAGCTATGGGTCGCTGACCACTGCAGCTCAGCATCTTGATCCCATTACTCTTTTGTGGCGAGTCCATTTCGTCATCTTGAGGTCCGGTATTCCAGTCAGGAATGCCTGGTCACTTCAAATTATTTTCTGTTGCTCGTCATGTATGTTCTTTGAGTGCAGATACAAGAGTTGCGATCCTTGTCACAAACAAACATTCTTTGTGCTTTGGATGAAAACAATGTTTGGCGTTGGTAGCACCCAGAGGTGTTAGGTATCAACACTCAGGTGGGGAAGCGTACTAGCTATTGGTGTCCTGTCGTATCTGGTTAAACACATGTATAGCTGGTCCCATTGAATGTCCCAACTTGTCCGTCCCCTTGAATATCCCAACTTGTCCGTCCCCTTGAATATCCCAACTTGTCCGTCCCCTTGAATATCCCAACTTGTCCGTCCCCTTGAATATCCCAACTTGGGAAGCAAATGGCAGCGAAGAAGGGAACGGCACCCCATCTTAGACCCTGTCTCCACACTTCTCTCCTAATCAGTGGTCGTCTGCTAAAAGACACCAATGACCTCTTTAGGGTTTGGGATATAGGTCGTGTCACTAACCCATTCACCTTGCATGCTCCCTCTTCCCACCATATTGACTAGAATATCAGAGATGAAGAGAAGTACGATAATGGGTATGGTGATGATAGAAGTACACACGTTGCTATGGAATGTACGAGTGTAGAAGTACACACGTTGCTATGGAATGTACGAGTGTAGAAGTACACACGTTGCTATGGAATGTGCGAGTGTAGAAGTACACACGTTGCTATGGAATGTGCGAGTGTAGAAGTACACACGTTGCTATGGAATGTGCGAGTGTAGAGGTACACACGTTGCTATGGAATGTGCGAGTGTAGAAGTACACACGTTGCTATGGAATGTGCGAGTGTAGAGGTACACACGTTGCTATGGAATGTGCGAGTGTAGAAGTACACACGTTGCTATGGAATGTGCGAGTGTAGAAGTACACACGTTGCTATGGAATGTACGAGTGTAGAAGTACACACGTTGCTATGAAATGTACGAGTGTAGAAATACACACGTTGCTATGGAATGTGCGAGTGTAGAAGTACACACGTTGCTATGGAATGTGCGAGTGTAGAAGTACACACGTTGCTATGGAATGTGCGAGTGTAGAAGTACACACGTTGCTATGGAATGTGCGAGTGTAGAAGTACAAATATACACACATGTGTAATGTCACGCACGAGCCTAGCACGAGAGCGAATAAATAAATGAGACGCATAAATACTTGAGATGTATCAATTAATGTCCAGGCAGCGTCCACTACTGGATTCTTAGTATCATAGTTATCATTGCAAGCGAAGATAGCGACATCATAGGAGCGATGGGACTGTAACGTTTAATCCTGGCACGGTAGACTGTGTCGCACGTATGATGTGAGGAGTCGCCCGTGAAAGTACAGTCATGTTACTACGGTTGTTGATTTCTGATTGTTTCTCTGTGCGTAGAGGAGAGAGAGAACGAGAAGGAGAGAGAGATAGGGGATGACAGAGAGAGAGAGAGAGGGACAGAGAGAGGGGGGAGAGTTGTTGTTGTTGTTTAGAATGTCCACAATGAGTAGGTTACTCTTTTCTGCGCCCTGAAAAGAACGTTATGTGGCGGGTAGCAGTAGCTTTCCTCACATCCCGAGCGTGCTGATGAAGGTGGACCGTAGTTCCCCCAGGCGGTTGTGCTATGCTTGGCTTCATCTGCGTGTCGCTACCTGCTACGGGGATCACGTCGATCCCTCAACTCGTTAGCCATGCTGCCATGAAAACATCCCGTTTCAGGGCAGGGCTTCGAGGAAGCCAAGTTGAGGGTCTTGGACAGTATATTTTGCCTGACCAGACGTTAGTCTTCCTTCCCGTAGAGGAGAGAGAGAGAGAGAGAGAGAGAGAGAGGGAGAGAGTGAGAAAATAGAGAGGAGAGGTACGAATTGAAAGAGGATGTTTGTGAGAGTGAGTGTGTGAGTGAGTGTGAGTGAGTGTGAGTGAGTGAGTGAGTGAGTGAGTGTGTATGTGTGAGTGTTTCTGAGAGTGGGTGTGTGGGAGAGTGAGTGTTTCTGAGAGTGGGTGTGTGGGAGAGTGAGTGTTTCTGAGAGTGAGTGTGTGGGAGAGTGAGTGTTTCTGAGAGTGGGTGTGTGGGAGAGTGAGTGTTTCTGAGAGTGAGTGTGTGTGAGAGTGAATGTGTGTGAGAGTGAGTGTGTCTGAGAGTGAGTGTGTCTGAGAGTGAGTGTGTCTGAGAGTGAGTGAGTGTGTCTGAGAGTGAGTGTGTATGAGAGTGAATTAGTGTGTGTATGTAGAAGGAAGATCGAAAATGGGAATAGTGTGTGTGTGGCTCTCTTTGTGTAGGTGAGCAATTGTGAGAAAATATGTGTTCAAGAACGTCAACCTGAAGAAGAGGGGAACAAGGGGAGTGAGAGAGTTTTTATTATATATATCTATATATAGAGAGATAGACAAAGAGGAAGTGTTGTTGTTTTAGAGCAAGAGAGGGAGTTTTTCTGATAGGTGCGTATTTTTATGATAGACAGAGAGAAAGAAGGGACGTTTCTGTGAAAAAAGTGGACGATTTTATGATAGAGACAGGTGAAGTGTTTTTGTGATAAAAAGAGAGAGAACCGAGAAAGAGAAGAGATAAAGAGATGAACTATTTTTGTGATAAAAAGAAAGATCTAGAAAGATTAATAGAAAACACGTATTTGAAAAAAGAAATAGAATGACAGAGTATGCAAATAGGATAGTTAGAGGGGGAGAGATAGAGAGAGAGAGAGAGAGAGAGAGAGAGTAATAATAGATGAGTCGAAGAACGTTTTATCCGGATGGGAAAGAGGTTAAAGCAACATGACAGGGCACAAATAGATGGACAGAAAGGAACAATAATTAATGGTGTGGTTTACAGAAATGTAGAATATAAATGCAAACATGGGAAAAGGAAAGAGGAGTAGAGAATATACATATTTTAGTGAAATGAGGAAAAACAGAGAGTTGGAGTAAGATGAGGCAAACGAAAGATTGACAAAAACAATAAGGCAAAAGAGAGAGGAGCGAGATAATGCCAGAGAAACAATTACATATTTAAAATAACGTTTTTCTGTAAAATCTGTTATTTATATTTAGGCATGTTTTATTTTTAATTTTTGGGACTATATACGTGTAATTTTGATGGATTAACAGGTCACAATAGTCAAGGCTGTGCACGAGATGTCAGCTCTCTAGGTCAGTGTCCCTCAACTACAGGTCCGCGGACCGATGCCGGTTCGCAGAAATTTGCTGCCGATCCGCCAAAAAGTTATTTCGGCTTAACCCCTTAACTGCAGAGATCTTGTGACGTCACTGTGCCGGCCAAAAATAAAATGCAATAATTGTCTCAATTTTTATTATGACTGGGAAACGGATTTCCATCTTTCAATGATAGTTATAAAATTGTTGGTCGTGTTTTGGCTACCTATTCCTGTAAGAAGATTTGTTACAGCCTTGTCAATGAGAAAAACAACAGAGAAACCCAATGCATGTCAGCGCCTCGTTTCTTAGATACAACACTGCAGCCACCCTTATCAAATATTTTAGCAAAGAAGCAGCAACCAATTGCGAAAGTCTTGATTATTTTCACCAGTCTGTGAAAAGTGTTTCTTTGTTCTCACCGGTCCGTGAAAAGTGTTTCCTATTCTCACCAGGCCGTGAAAAGGGTTTCTTATTCTCACCAGTCCGTGAAAAGTGTTTCTTATTTTCACCAGTCTGTGAAAAGTGTTCCTTGTTCTCACCGGTCCTCATGTGTAAAAAGGTTGGGAAACGCTGCTCTAGGTTTTTGGGAAGTGAAGGAAAGACAAACAAGAGATCATGTGGAAATCTCTGACATTCTAGCCCGCAGTCACTGGCCGGACATATCCGCTGTGATAAGAGCTCTTGCCTGTAATTTCAAGCTCCGTTTAAACTGTATAGATATCAATTGAAAACAATCATGTTTTGTTCCATATTGTATCAAATAACTGTGTATGGTCTACTTAGAATAGACCTTGCATATGGTTGACATGACAACATTTTGTTGGCAGATTGGTCGCTCTCAATCTCAGATGGCGATTTGTCATTATATATACTGATGCCCTGTCCCACACTACTATTCAAGAACGTATCGAAGAGGGACATGAAGGCATGCGACATCCCATCCGAGGGCTTGGAAGACATTGCTCAGGATCGAGCTACCTGGAGACAGTCAGTTGGAGGGGGCATAAGTGGCTGCTGACGCTCGTAGAGGCCTTCTGGCTGCAGAGAAAAGAGAAAGGCTGAAGAGAACAGCCAGGCAAGCCAGCCTCCTCAGTGTGGTTATGTGGTTATACGAAGTGTCGCAGGGACTGTCCCTCGCGGATCGGCCTTTACAGCCATAAAAGACAGTGTCGAAATACAGGAGACAGAGCTGGACAAAACTTACAGGGCGTCACGCGCATGGTCTACAGAGACTGAGGCGCCTATGATGATGATGATGGCGATGGTGGTGGTGGTGATGATGGTGGTGGTGGTGATGATGGTGGTGGTGGTGATGATGGTGGTGATGGTGGTAGTGATGATGTGATGGTGGTGGTGGTGGTGGTGATGGTGATGGTGGTGGTGATGGTGGTGGTGATGATGTGATGATGACGGTGGTGGTGGTGATGATGGTGGTGATGGTGATGGTGATTGTGGTGGTGATGATATGATGATGATGGTGATGGTGATAGTGATGGTGATGATAATAATGATGATGATGTTGATGATGTACTGATTTATTCCTGTGTTTGTATATTCCGAGATAATTCCGTGAAGGCTATGGGTAGGGTCTTAGTTTTAGTTGACCTGTACTTCTACAGGGGCAGATGCCGCTGTGCTAGTCCCATCTCGGGCGTGAGCTGAATGTAGTCGGGAGAAGGATTTCCTGCTTAGCGGGCTAGGCTCGAGCAGCTTCTTACTCCGCTGCGCTTGTACAAGTGCGCGCAGGGTAGTTAACCGATTTGCGAATTCATCTTAATTGACTCAGCGAATTCATCTCAATAGACTCAAACACTAGAGCAAAGTAGACCCACAACTTGTTAGACGCCATCTTTGGTGCTCTTAACAAACTACCTTACCATGACCGGTGTTATGCCATGTCACACAATTAGTCTCCTCTTACGACATGCTCTCTGTGGGGTAGTGGTGCTATTCTTGTCCTTGTCATACACAAAGATCCCGGCGGACCACTCGGGAAGGGTAGAACAAGATTAAGACATTTGTTTCACTGAAAGTATGTCGTAAGAGGTGACTGCAGATTAATTTCTCAAGGCTAGAAGACTTCGCAACTGCGGACTAACACACCACACCACTGGCAAAAATATACTTGTCTTTTGAGTTTAATTAAAATTACTGGTCTAGAAACAAACTTTATTTATGATACACGAGTGGCTTACACAAGTTGCTTACACGAGTGGCTTACACAAGTGGCTTACATGAGTGGCTTTCCCGAGTGGCTTATATGAGTGGCTTACACGAGTGGCTTACACAAGTGGCTTACATGAGTGGCTTTCCCGAGTGGCTTATATGAGTGGCTTATATGAGTGGCTTACACGAGTGGCTTACGTGGGTGACCTACAAAAATTTCCCGGAAGATAAGAAGTAGAAGCCGGGGACGGCGTGGCCTAGTGGTTAAGTGGCACGGCTCACAACCGGAAGGTGCTGGGCTCGATCCCCATCACATCACCGACCGTTTCCCCGGAGAAGCAAACCCTAAGAAAATGCATGAGGAAGCAGACCCTTACATAAAATGCATGCTGAAGTCGGATGCACTGGGCCGACAGGCGCAAAATAAAAACCACAGTGCAACGCACACCGCCTTTGGGGATTAGAGAAATAAGGCGAACACAAAAAAAAAAGAAAAAAAAAAGGGGAGGCCGAAGACTGGTTTCATTTACATATGTGTGTGGGGGTGTGTAGGATGGGTGTTCGTGTTTGTGGGTGTGGGAGTGTGTGGGGGTGGGTGGAAGGGGGGGGGATTAGCGCACGTATTTATCTGACCCGATGCACATTAAATACGTGTTTGACATGTTATTTATGGCGGTAAATATTGCCAACATTCAATATAGAACTGGCGATATTTGGTTGATAATTATAAAAATGTTGGCACAAAGTGGTAGAACATGATGGAAAATGAATACCTATGGGAAAAGAGTCAACAACTTCCATTGGAACAACAAATTAACTACCAAAAATTGAGCTGGAAGGCACATTCCAACTTAGTCTCTTACATGGAATCCTCAGGGGAAGAGAAGGGAGAGGTACACCCCAAAACACATGATATGGGAATGTGAGAAGGAACTAAAATTAAATGATTACACCTGGAGAGAGGCAGAAGGAACTAAGATTAAATGATTACACCTGGAGAGAGGCAGAAGGAACTAAGATTAAATGATTACACCTGGAGAGAGGCAGAAGGAACTAAGATTAAATGATTACACCTGGAGAGAGGCAGAAGGAACTAAGATTAAATGATTACACCTGGAGAGAGGCAGAAGGAACTAAGATTAAATGATTACACCTGGAGAGAGGCAGAAGGAACTAAGATTAAATGATTACACCTGGAGAGAGGCAGAAGGAACTAAGATTAAATGATTACACCTGGAGAGAGGCAGAAGGAACTAAGATTAAATGATTACACCTGGAGAGAGGCAGAAGGAACTAAGATTAAATGATTACACCTGGAGAGAGGCAGAAGGAACTAAGATTAAATGATTACACCTGGAGAGAGGCAGAAGGAACTAAGATTAAATGATTACACCTGGAGAGAAACAGAAGAACAGCCCAGAACCGTGCACGCTGGCGGGATGTTGTCAATGGTCTATTCACTGAGAGGCGCGACGGACGTTAACGATTGAATAATAATAATAAATTAATAATAAAACCAGTTTTCGCATCTTAACATCTAAGAAATAACATGGAGTTAAGACGCTCGTCTGTCAATGAACGAAAAGCGCGAAACTGTTTGGTCTTCAAATCCTGCAAGTTTCAAGCATTTCTGGTCTCAAGAAGGTGAGCTCGAAGCGTCTAGTCGTATCGGAGATGGTCAATAACTCAGTTGTCCCGCGTACACGCTGTGCACGTAAATGAACCTTTGACAGATTAAATAAAACAAGATGTTAATCGCTCTCCGTCCGGCACAGCCATTCTTCTTCTTGTTCGTTCGTTCTCAATCTCCCACTACCAAACCCTGAAAGGGTAAGTAGCAGAAGTTAGTCCAGAGAACGGAATGCGTTGTGTCGTAGTTTACAGATTGGCTGCGATATTTGCACCTTTCGGTCGAACACATCCCACTTCAGCAAGCATTTTTTTAGTACCGGGTTAGCATTCCCTCTTCGATCCCTTCTTCTTAGCCAGTCTGCCCTGCTGCAGCCTGTTATCCAGTATCACCGAGTGGAGGTGTAGAAGGGTCTTGGCAGCTATGGTTCGCTGGCCCTGACGCTAGCAGTCAGCTATGGGTCGCTGACCACTGCAGCTCATGCGCTGCTCAGCATCTTGATCCCGCACAGCCATTCAATAAAATAGTGAAATATCTACCATCACACAGCCCAGTAAGCCGCAGGAAGTACAATTGCAAAAAGGGCTTACAGCGGGTAACATTTGGCTACCTAACAAGTGAAACCGGATGTATCAGGCCGAAATGCGCTGGAAACTACGACACAACATCACTAGCGTCGTTTTGAGAAAGAGAAAGAAGAAGAAATAATAGTTAAATATTTTATCTGAAAAATGAAATGTAGAGTGGTTAATAATTCATAGGTACACATACTTTCTAATACTGTTCATCTAATCATGAATCAGAAAATAATGTTTGCAATCGATGTTCCAACTAATGTGATTCTTAATTTATTATCAATACATGTTCGTTTCGAACTAAGAGTATTACATCCGGACTGCAGACCTTCACCAACAGATGTCTCTGTTCATTGCGTCGTACTAGGAGACCGTCCGTCATGAGAAATACTCACCTGTAGCATTGCAACCCGGCAATAATCAATACGTTTCTTGTTATTGTTGTTGCTCTTATCCCATAGCCGCTGAGAAAGCCTGCTTTTGGCAGCCCAATGCCCTTGTTATATAGATACCGGTCTTTTTCAGTTGTTTTCCTGCTCCGTACAGTGCGTTGACAATTGTCGACAGCGCATGTAAGAATATTTTCGTCGTATCCGCAAACGCTTTTCACTCAATGAGTAGATGTTTAACTGTTTCATCAGGATGGAAGCAATATCTGCACAGAGGCAGGTAGGGGATTGATTCGGTTCACGTGGCTATTGACTATGGTGTGTCCTGTTTTGAACTGAAAAATGATATTTTGATCTCTTCTATGTAGTTTATTTATGACATCATTACTTTTTGCCTGTGCCTTTTCGTTGTTTGCCCACCTGTTCAGCTGGATTTCTCTGCTAGTATTCGAAATAATTCGTTTTACTGTTGCTGTTTTGAGGCTCCTGCTGTCACCAATCTGTCAGCCATCTCGTTTTCAGATAGCCTGCTGTATCCAGGGAGCCATAGCAAGGTGATATTAATCCCGTGGGTAGTGATAATGTTGCTCATCGCCATCCTCGTTAAGAATATCTCATCAATACAATAGAGATCAATTAGAGAAAGGAAAAATGAGTTTGGCAAACTCTCATCAAGCGACCTAAAGTATAACGAGACATTTTGTGGATTGGAACCAGAAAGGAAGGCGAACAATGTGAAGACCAAAGAAATATAGCGCAGAACGAAATAATTACACTCAAATTCAAATAGCTGCCATGAGAAAACTTTAGAAGACGACTCAAAATAGGAGCCAGAGGCATGGGACAATTGCAGAAAAATGCTTTCACGTTTTGGCGCTATCAGCTTCATCAACGTCTTCTGTTCCGTTTCGCCCCATACAAATCATGGGACCTCTACTGTATACAGAACCTTACATAAAACGTGCATTAAAGCGTCGTGTAGTCTCGCATTGGTGGTTTTTGCGGCATTGGTGGTTTTTGCAGCATTGGTGGTTTTTGCAGCAAAGTGTTTTACATAGTGGACTTATCAGCAACATTCACAAGAAAATGATCACTAAACCTCTCTTTGCAAATTGGGAAATGTGTCTAAATATTGTTGGGCGACCTTCTTATACAAAACAAAATACACATAAATCACCCTTATAAATGCACGTTAAACCGTTGACACAGGCTTCCCGAAAGTGCTAAATGTACTTGGGGCCTCATCATCTTAGTGGAGTAAAAAGGACATATGACAATTTAAATTATGAATTTAAGTCGGTACAAACATATATAGGTAATGGATCTGTGACAATATCAAACCAAGACCTACGTTACAGCCTTAAGACCTTCATCAGGAACAAAGAAGCGAACGAAAACAACAAATAAATTCCATCATTAAATAAAACATGATGTAAAATTAGCAGTTTCGCTTAACAGACATACCCGGCCATTTTACATTATGTCTAGTTCGTTCCTTGGAATTTGTTAGTTGTTGTCTTTTATTTCTTTGCCCCTGACGAAGGCTGTGTGACCGTAATGTTGGTGTCGTTTTGTTATTGTACAAGTTAAATGTTTAACCACTTTTGATCTTTATTACCGCTGCAGCTTCGGTTTATTAATTGATTTCAGTTTTTTTATGTGAAATGTGCAGAATTATCATTTCGCTCTGGTTGTATCTACCACACAAGTTAGCTCCACATCGCCCCACGACGAGAAGGGATCGTGTCTGAATATCCCAGCGATATCAGGAGATCGAAGAATTTAGACAATGACCAAGACAACACGAGAAGGAATCGTGTCTGACAATTCTAGTGATATCAGGAGAGATCAAATAATTCAGAAAACAAAACAATTGAAGGATTAAAATACTAGACGGAACGATCTTTATATCGAATAATAACCTACAAAGTATCTAGACATAGCACATGATGATGATGATGGCATGACGGCTTTATTACTGTTAAACATTACAGTATGCGTGTGAATCATCTCTGTCCCGTATTTATATATTCATAATTAATAACATTAGCTTCAGTATAATAGTTAGTACGCCCATATATTTGCATAATATCGAGGTGTCCTGGTGCGCCCAAACTCGATTGTGTTGTAATTTTTTTGTCTTTTTCTGACAAAGTTTTCCAAACTGTTGGTAATTACATATCTCGATAGGAAATATGCTTTCCCCATACTCGTCCCTCACCCCACTCCCATTGTATACCCATAATGTATCATCAAATGGGCGATATTCGAGTGTGGGCCTCTAGAGAATGATTTCCATTTTCCCGGTCCAACCATTTTTTTTAGATTTTGCGCACAAATGAATACGGTCAAGTTAAGACTACTCATGCAAGGGTCTAGGAATTATCTGAGCGATACAACTTGCAGGTTCAGACTCGCTGTTCGAAGACCAATACCAAATATTATAATCATGAATGTAAAATCGGTTTTGAAACTATCGCTCACACAATATACTGTAGGGAAAATATGTAAAAATGTAATTGCTAAAGAAAACTAGTGGCAAAATGAATTTGTTACAAACTTAGAAAAATGTGTCAAGGAAATCTGGCGACAACTTGAAAGGATTAGGCCACGTAAAACCTTAATAAAGACGAGGTTGTTCTGACTGTATTATCGAGTCAGTAAAATGGCTTTACCAGATAAAGTTGTGATGTATTCTTTAGCCAGGAAAGAGCCCCGACTATCAATCCATTTCTCCTGTTAGACACGTTGATTACTACTATTTGGTCCGCTGGTCTAAACAGACGGTCGTGTCGTAAACATAACTCTCTCGTATCTCTGTACCCTGTAGCTGCTACATTGACTGTGATTTTTGCCCATTAGTGATTAGATGTGCGCGTGTCTGATAATGTTCTCTTGTTCGAAGAGCCAAGAGAAAGGAAATAGATCTTAGTTAATATTCTTAATAACGAAAATTTATGTAGATGTCTTGGACAGTCCCTTATTATATTCTTGTTTGAGGTTTTTCGTGCTGGGTAATTCTTCCTTGTCGATGTTTCATTGCTAGAAGTTTACAGTGGCTCCTCTTATACTCTGAAGCGTACTAAAGAAGTTGAGCCTGGGTCCTACTGGCTGTAATCACAATGCCGATCCCCACCTCGTTGGTCAGTCTCATCTAAGACAGCAAGTTTTCAGGTGACGTGAGGGTCTAGGTCAACATGCTTCACCTGACCATGATGTTACTCTTGGCTCACGCAGATATAGGTCACCTGACTATGAAGTTACTCTTGGCTCACGCAGACATAGATCACCTGACTATGAAGTTAGTCTTGGCTCACGCAGATATAGATCACCTGACTATGAAGTTAGTCTTGGCTCACACAGATACAGATCACCTGATTATGAAGTTAGTCTTAGCTCACACAGATACAGGTCACCTGATTATGAAGTTAGTCTTAGCTCACACAGATACAGATCACCTGATTATGAAGTTAGTCTTAGCTCACAAAGTTACTGGTTACCTGACTATGAAATTAGTCTTCGCTCACACAGATACAGATCACCTGACTGTGAAGTTACTCTTGGCTCACACAGATACATATTACCTGACTGTGAAGTTACTCTTGGCTCATACAAATACAGATCACCTGACTATTATCTTAGTCTTGAGTCACACAGATACATATCACCTGCCTATTATCTTAGTCTTGAGTCACACAGATACAGATCACCTGACTATTATCTTAGTCTTGAGTCACACATATAATTATCAAGATAGACCTTGACTAAATACAATTTTTCCTATGGTTTAAAAAACAAAATATTGCCTTAGACCCGGATTAGCTCAGATTGACATAAGGATGTTAGTCCATGTTTGTCTCAATGGCTATTATAGAATCCACCTACATCTCACGGAATTGTTCAAACTTTGTCGGTTCCTTGTTTTCGTAAAGTGGAGTGGAGAAACTGAAGTTGTGTTCTGTACGTGCTAGTGCAAGTCCCTGTCGTGGCAGGATTTATGTTGTATTATTTATCCATCCACCGTGTGGTCTTCCTCGTGAACTGTAACCACATATTTTATTGTTGTAGATGCACATAGTAGTACCTTATGGGGTTCAAATCTCACGAGACGGGAACTTGTCTGATGATGTGAACATCAGAAATGCAACCACAATAAGAAGAAGTAGTAATGAGATGTCAGATCTATTATTCATGGTCTTTCTACTTATTCGGTAATGAGATGTCAGATCTATTATTCATGGTCTTTCTACTTATTCGGTAATGAGATGTCAGATCTATTATTCATGGTCTTTCTACTTATTCGGTAATGAGATGTCAGATCTATTATTCATGGTCTTTCTACTTATTCGGTAATGAGATGTCAGATCTATTATTCATGGTCTTTCTACTTATTCGGTAATGAGATGTCAGATCTATTATTCATGGTCTTTCTACTTATTCGGTAATGAGATGTCAGATCTATTATTCATGGTCTTTCTACTTATTCGGTAATGAGATGTCAGATCTATTATTCATGGTCTTTCTACTTATTCGGTAATGAGATGTCAGATCTATTATTCATGGTCTTTCTACTTATTCGGTAATGAGATGTCAGATCTATTATTCATGGTCTTTCTACTTATTCGGTAATGAGATGTCAGATCTATTATTCATGGTCTTTCTACTTATTCGGTAATGAGATGTCAGATCTATTATTCATGGTCTTTCTACTTATTCGGTACAAAATTATTTCCGCTAATAGTTAGGATTTGATAATTTCTCATTCTTTCTCTCATAAAGGAACAGAGACGCCAGTCCAGTCAGGCACAACATACTGACCAGGACATCGCGTCAAGGTCAGGCACAACATACTGACCAGGACGTCGCGTCACGGTCAGGCACAATACACTGACCAAGGACACAATCTCTCTTCCCTGTAGCGTTCATTGGAAACAGGCTGTTTTCAAGACAGCCTGGATGATGAGACGTGGATCAATGTGGATCCACGTAGTAGTGAGAGCCACACATATGAAGCCACATAGCACAACGTCCTAGAGGACAGCAGTCCACATTCATCAGCAAGCTCGGGATGAGGAAGCTACAACAGTCCAACTTAACGTCCTTTTCAAGGCGCATGAAAGAGTAAACTTTCTCGTTATTGATGTGTTTTTTGTTTGATGTTATTGATGTGTTTCATTAGGTTTGATGTTACTGATTGGTTTTTTTATTTGATGTTATTGATGTGTTTTATTAGGTTTGATGTTACTGATTGGTTTTTTTATTTGATGTTATTGATGTGTTTTATTAGATTTGATGTTATTGATGTGTTTTATTAGGTTTGATGTTATTGATGTATTTTATTAGGTTTGATGTTATTGATGTGTTTTATTAGGTTTGATGTTATTGATGTGTTTTATTAGGTTTGATGTTATTGATGTGTTTTATTAGGTTTGATGTTATTGGTGTGTTTTATTAGGTTTGATGTTATTGATGTGTTTTATTAGATTTGATGTTATTGATGTGTTTTATTAGGTTTGATGTTATTGATGTATTCTATTAGGTTTGATGTTACTGATGTGTTTTATTAGGTTTGATGTTATTGATGTGTTTTATTAGGTTTCATGTTATTGATGTGTTTTATTAGGTTTGATGTTATTGATGTGTTTTATTAGGTTTGATGTTATTGATGTGTTTTATTAGGTTTGATGTTATTGATGTGTTTTATTAGGTTTGATGGTATTGATGTATTTTATTAGGTTTGATGTTATTGATGTGTTTTATTAGGTTTGATGTTATTGATGTATTTTATTAGGTTTGATGTTATTGATGTCTTTTATTAGATTTGATGTTATTGATGTGTTTTATTAGGTTTGATGTTATTGATGTGTTTTATTAGGTTTGATGTTATTGATGTGTTTTATTAGGTTTGATGTTATTGATGTGTTTTATTAGATGTTATGTTATTGATGTGTTTTATTAGGTTTGATGGTATTGTTCTGTTTTATTAAGTTTGATGTTAGTGATGTGTTTTATTAGGTTTGATGGTATTGTTCTGTTTTATTAAGTTTGATGTTAGTGATGTGTTTTATTAGGTTTGATGTTATTGATGTGCTTTATTAGATTTGATGTTATTGATGTATTTTATTAGGTTTGATGGTATTGATGTATTTTATTAGGTTTGATGGTATTGATGTATTTTATTAGGTTTGATGGTATTGATGTATTTTATTAGGTTTGATGTTATTGATGTATCTTATTAGATTTGATGTTATTGATGTATTTTATTAGGTTTGATGTTATTGATGTATTTTATTAGGTTTGATGTTATTGATGTATTTTATTAGGTTTGATGTTATTGATGTATTTTATTAGGTTTGATGGTATTGATGTGTTTTTAAAGTTTCATGTTATTGATGGTTTTTTTGTTTGATGTTATAAATAAGTTTTATTTTCAAGTTTGATGTTATAAATAAGTTTTATTTTCAAGTTTGATGTTGTCTATCTGTTTCTTAAAGCTTAATATTGCTGATGATTTGTTTTTTGAAGTTTGATGTTTTTACTTGTTTATTAAAGTTTGATGTTGTTTACGTATTTTGTTTTAAGTTAGATATTATTTTCAATATGTAAAATGCCAAGAAACTTATGACAGTCGAGAGAAACGAAACTCAAACATCTGATGGAAATGCCCCCATGCCAGGCAGATCATCGACGCCAACTGGGGCAGAGGCCGATTTCAGAGTCAGTACAAGTAATAGAGATGACGGCCTAAAGCCTGACTGCATTACAGTGGACAACTCTGAAATGGGACTAAAAACTAAACTAAGAATAGGCACCTGGAACGTCAGGTGCCTATACCAGGGCAAGTTGTTCATGATTGGAAAAGAAATGGAGAGAACCAAGATAGAGATTCTTGGAGTCTCTGAACACAGATGGTCAAGGATACTGTACCAGCTCCCCAGGAGAAACATTCATATACTCTGGGATGGACATGGGTGGAAAAAGCGGGGTCGGTTTTATTCTGTCAATGAAGACGGCACCTTCACTACTCGGTTACAATCCAGTCAATGACAGAATAATTGTAATCAGACTAAAGAAGAAGACAAGAAATTTAACAATAATTCAAGTTTATGCACCAACATCAGCAGTCGACTATTGCGAAATGGATGATTTTTATAACACCTTGCAAGAAACGATGGAAAAAAGTTGAAAAAAGAGCTATCTTGATCATCATTGGCAATTTCAATGCGAAAGTACGAGAGGAAAGAGCCGAAGAGGAGAGAAGTGTTCGAGGTCCTATTGGTTTGGGACACAGAAATGAGCGAGGAGAAAAACTGGTTGAATTCTGCACGGAAAACAACCTCTCCATTGCCAACACCTTATTCAAATAACATCCACGTAGACTATACACGTAAACCTCCCCTGATGACAACAGCAGAAACCAAATAGATTACATCCTATTGCAACAAAGATGGAGATCAAATGTGCTGGCAACAAAAAACGCTGCCAGGAGCAGACTGCGATACGGACCATAAATTACTGTTTGCATTTTTCAAAACAAGACTACGTAGAATCAACAAAGGTTGCCAGTCAATACGCTTCGATGTAACAGCAGTACCTACTGAATACAACATCAAAGTAGAAAACACATTTGAGGCGTTGCTTGCGGTACAGGAAGAGATGACATCGGAGGAGTTGACATCGTACGCAAGAGATATTTTGATCTCGACAGCGAAAGAAATCTTCTTCTTTCTTCTTCTTCGTACGCAGTCAGACAGTAACCATTATTTTTTCGAAAAAAGCGGCGGTCATCCTGAGGCTGTCGACACTGCCATATAGCTTGTCTTGTGGTTCCACTGGTAATGGCCACATCTGCTCTCTCTGATCCTCGTATGTCGGGCAGTTTTGCAGCAGATGCTCAGCGGTCATTTTCCCGGTACCGCACGGGCATTCGTCGGTACCACCTATCTTCAATTTGTTGAATAGGTGTTACCTCAATCTATTGTGGCCACTGCGAAGTCTGAAGACAACGACCTGCTCTCTTCTGTTCAACTGGTAATAGGCATCGTTTTTGGTGTAGCCGGTATGTTCAGTTTCCCATTTGGTCATGTATCTGGCTTTAATAAGCCGTTTTGACTCTTCGTACGTCATACTAGTTTCTGTTTGTGGTAGTCTTGCACCTTCTTTTGCCAGTCTGTCTGCCTCCTCCTTTCCTTGGATGTTGCAGTATGATGGGACCCACTGTTCCACTACCCTTTTTGGTGCGGACTGCTGGCATAGTTGACAGAGTACTGCTCTTAAGTCATTAAGCACAGTGTTTTTCTGGCTTTTTAGCGCTGTGACTTCGGCCAGAGCATCTGTAAGCAGGACTGTATGGCTTTCATTTTCTTTATGTGTCACCATTTCTTCCATTGCCGCCCTCAGTGCCTCTGCCTCCGCTCTGAAATTGCTTGTGTACTTACCAGTAGCGAATGACAGTGTTATTTTTCTGCCATTTGGTAGGTTCAGGAATGCTCCTACCCCTCCGTTCTGTGTAGTGTTTGTTACAGACCCGTCGGTGTATGCATGGGTCCAGTCCATGCTTTGGTAATTTTTCGATATAAAGCTTATGGTAGTATCTCTCCTTTCTTTTTCAGTCTGGCAGTTTTTGTTTCCAATACCTGGTATATTGTCTACCACCTCTGGAAATATACCTGCCTCCAGGTAGGTTTTCGTACAGTAGTGATGGGTTTTTGGTGTTGTTAGTGCGTTTATGGGATCTTCGTGCATCTTTGCTTTGGCTATTTCTGCAAAGTTTCTCCGCTTTAGTTTCCCATTTCTCAAATTGTTTAGTCACTGGTGCATTGGATGGTCAGTCAGTCTTCGGAGTTTCTCTGACTGTAGCTGGGCTCTGCAGTCTCTTCTATCGGTCATGGGTTGCAGCTTTGTAATCTTTTCAAGTTCTACAATTGGCGTTGACTTCATGCTTCCTGTTATAACTCTCATGGCTTGGTTTTGAAGTTTTCTAACTTTATCGAAGTTCGCCTTTGCTGCTGTTGTCCATGCCGCAATGCCATACTCGAGAACTGGTCTCACTCTTCCAGTGTACAGTTTCTTTAGTATTCTTTCGTCTGCTCCCCAGCTTGTGCCAGCAAGTTTTCTCATGATTGCCATTCTTTCTCTGGCTTTTATTCGGTTTCTCTCGATCTGACTTTTCCATGTCCTGCGCCGATCAAATGTGACTCCCAGATAGTTTGGGTTGTCGTTTGGCTGCAGGAATTTGCCATTTAGACTTAATTTGGTGTTTTGGGGTTTGATTACAGTGTTTAATCCCAAACCTTCTACGCCAGACTGCTTGTGACGCAGCCAATTTGCAAAGAGCATCACGTGAGATCGTTATCAGTATGTTTCACTTGACCCGAGTGCTACTAACTCTTGGCTTCCGCGTTATGTGGCCATATACAACTATATTTGACTAAATAGATTATAAAGAAGGCTATAGAAACAATATCTCTACACACACACAAAACAGATGAAAAAACGTTTTCTTACCGTGGATAAAAAATGGAGAAGAAAAATATTAATAATAAGAAGAAGAAGAAAAAGAAGAAGAAATGAACGTGGAATCGACCTGCAAAGAAGCTTTTGACAAAACTTTTTACACGGCTTATGTTTTATAATTGATTTGATTCATGGTTGACGATATCCATATTGATAGCCGACCTGTTATACAACTTACGAGATGTGAGGGAAGCTACTGCAAATCACCACTTAACTTTTCAGGACCCACACAAGAATAAAGTTACTCATTGTGAGCATTCAACAACAGCATCTTTAACAAAAACAACAACAACAACAACAACAACAACAACATGCTTGATATCAATGCAGTTATGTGACTCTCTGCTTCCGAGAATGAAACGCTTGCATCGACAAAAAGGAAATATCTTTTGTATATGGTTCTCGGAGAAGCATATCTAGCGTTTTCATATAGCTTTTCAAGTCAAAATGGAAGTCCCCAGGCGTCAGGTTTCTGTGATATTTTGATGTCAGTATCAGCGATTCCACGCGGAAGGAATTCCTATGAATACAGTTCTACTTGTGGTTCCTTTGTGGACCCTTCAAACCCTGGACAAGTTTAACTTGTTTCAGTGTACACAAACTTGTGGTTGATTTATAGGCCACCTAAACCGTGGACTAACTTAACTTGTGTCAGTGTACACAAACTTTTGGTTGAATTATGGACCACAAAACCCTGGTCTAGTTGAACCTATTTCAGTGTACACAAACTTGTGAATTACTAAGGGCCACGCAGCATTTCGTCTTGCCATGCCCTCGGTTCAGAAGTAAATATAATATCTCTCCACTTAGCTTAGTCATTGGCCCATCTCCATCTATCTCTATATCTGTTTGTGCTTCTTGTTTCTCCCCTGAGCCTGCTGCATTTGAAATATTCACATTGTTTACGCTGGTATACATTTTTCAACTTATGAATACAACCAATTGTTTTATTAAAAATTGCGCCACTTACTGAGTAAAGACCTATTGCTTGTGTTTTTTCATAGATGCAAAATAAATCTATAAAGACGCCGAGGGGTAATGTTTGATGGAGTGATACTATGGATCGTACACCATATTATATTAAGTAGTTGGAAAGGGGGGGGGGAGCAGAAGAGGAGAATCACGGTCGTTAGGACAAAGCATACTGGTGAAACAATCTTTGTTAGGATCAGGAGAAACAAACTGGTCAGGCTGTTAGTCAGGGTCAGGTGAAACATACTGGTAAGACTATGTTAGTCATGGTCAGGTTAAACATACTGGTCAAACTGTTAGTCATTGTCAGGTGAAACATACTGATCAGACTGTTAGTCAGGGTCAGGTAAAACATACTGTCAGACTGTTAGTCAGGGTCATGTGAAGCATACTGATGAAGACACTACCTCACTTCCAAACAGTTTTCCTGGAAACAGGCTGTCACGTGGCAGTTTGTCTAACGCTGGATAGGAACTGTGATCCCCATAGAGGTAAGCTTAATCAGAAGCCCTGCATTGCCCGCCAGCCAGAAGAACCATGGTCCATCTTCTCATGGACGTCTTGAGAGGTGAGGAGAACCACTGTAACTCGCACCAAAGAAAGTCATCAATGATACCTAACTCACGTGCTAGTGGTACTAGCAACAATGGCATAGTATGTACTCTAACGCAGTGGTTCTCAGCCTTTTTTCGCGCGTGGCCCACATTTGAGTTTCATTTACCGTTGCTGTCCACTGTCCCAAATAGTCAACGTTGGTTGTAAAATAAAGACATTTTTATCAACTTTTAAAATTTATAATGAAAAATGTACTGATAAGAATATTCATAATATGCACACTACCACATACTACTACATACTACTATATACTACTACATACGAAATATGATGCTAGCATTTTGGCGTACACTATAGCGAGATCCTTGGTTTCTGAAGTAAACTGGCAAACTTTTCAAATATCTGGTTGCAGTGTTTGATAGTGATAACCGAAGATAACCAAAAATAACCAGAGATAACCGAATATAACTTCTCTTCTCAATATCAGTCTGCTGCAATATAATACAATGTGAGAAGCTCGATCAGGTAAGAACTGGTAAATCAAACAATAAATAATGTTCCTTCTCCGACAGTTGTGTAAACATATTTATTACTAATCCAGAAGTTCTGTTTCTTCTTCTTCTTCTGCGTACACAGTCAGACAGTAACCATTATTTTTTCGAAAAAAGCGGCGGTCATCCTGAGGCTCTCGCCACTGCCATAGAGCTTGTCTTGCAGTTCCACTGGCAATGGCCACATCTGCTCTCTCTGATCCTCGTATGTCGGGCAGTTCTGCAGCAGACGTTCAGTGGTCATTTTACCAGTACCGCACGGGCATTCGTCGGTACACCCTATCTTCAATTTGTTGAATAGGTGGTACCTCAGTCTGTTGTGGCCAGTGCGATGTCTGAAGACAACGACCTGCTCTCTTCGGTTCAACTGGTAATAGGCATCGTTTTTGGTGTAACCAGTATGTTCGGTTTCCCATTTGGTCATGTATCTGGCTTTGATAAGCCGTTTTGACTCTTCATACGTCATACTGGTATCTGTTTGTGGTAGTCTTGCACCTTCTTTTGCCAGTCTGTCTGCCTCATCGTTGCCTTGGATGTTGCAGTGTGACGGAACCCACTGTACCACTACCCTTTTTGGTGCGGACTGCTGGCACAGTTTGCAGAGTGCTGCTCTTAAGTCATTAAGCTCAGTGTTTTTCTGGCTTTTTAGCGCTGTGACTACGGCGAGAGCATCTGTCAGCAGGACTATATGGCTCTCATTATCCCTGTTTGTCACCATTTCTTCCACTGCCGCCCTCAGTGCCTCTGCCTCCGCTCTGAAGTTGCTTGTGTACTTACCAGTAGCGAATGACAGTGTTATTTTTCTGCCATTTGGTAGGTTAAGGAATGCTCCTGCCCCTCCGTTCTGTGTAGTGTTTGTTACAGAACCGTCGGTGTATGCATGGGTCCAGTCCATGCTTGGGTAGCTTTTCGTTATGAAGCTTAGGGTAGTGTCTCTCCTTTCTTTTTTCAGTCTGGCAGTTTTTGTTTGCAATACCTGGTATATTTTCTACCACCTCTGGAAATATATCCTGCCTCCAGGTAGGTTTTCGTACAGTAGTGATGGGTTTTGGTGTTGTTAGTGCGTTTATGGGATCTTCGTGCATCTTTGCTTTGGCTATTTCTGCAAAGTTTCTCCGCTTTAGTTTCCCATTTCTCAAATTGTTTAGTCTCTGGTACATTGGATGGTCCGTCAGTCTTCGGAGTTTCTCTGACTGCAGCTGGGCTGTGCAGTCTCTTCTATCGGTCATGGATTGCAGTTTTGTAATCTTTTCAAGTTCTACAATTGGCGTTGACTTCATGCCACCTGTTATAATTCTCATGGCTTAGTTTTGAAGTTTGTTAACTTTATCGAAGTTCGCCTTCGCTGCTGTTGTCCATGCCGCAATGCCATACTCGAGAACTGGTCTCACTCTTCCAGTGTACAGTTTCTTTAGCATGCCTTCGTCTGCTCCCCAGCTTGTGCCAGCAAGTTTCCTCATGATTGCCATTCTTTCTCTGGCTTTCATTCGGTTTCTCTCAATCTGACTTTTCCATGTCATAGAAGTTCTGTTTGAACCTAACTTGAGCTGTTAAACAACTCTGCAAGCCAATCAGACATTCTTGTAATGCGATATGAACTTCAACAGAATTTATTCTAAATGGATACGCCCACATCGCAAACCCCCCCCCCCCCCCCACCCCAATTTGGAATCTCCTGTTCTAGTAGGTCACGGAAGTACAATGGTATATCACTATAGACATGCTTCAAATGCTCAACATACACATGTAGATCATTATCAGGTGTCAATAGTAGCCAGTGACAGAAAGTGCATTCATTCAGGACGTGCAATATTACTACTGAGTTACTTGAGTTATCCAAGAAAATCTGTAATTGTCTCGTTGATAGGTACGATAGCAGTATTTCTTTCCTTTTAACTGTTTGTTCTACATGTTCAACATTTGACAATTATCTGACAAATAAAACATGTCACACTTAGCAACAATGATCTGTTCTCCAAGATGCTTATATAAAACATGTCACACTTAGCAACAATGATCTGTTCTCCAAGATGCTTATATAAAACATGTCACACTTAGCAACAATGACCTATTCTCCAAAATGTTTAAATAAAACATGTCACACTTAGCAACAATGATCTGTTCTCCAAGATGCTTATATAAAACATGTCACACTTAGCAACAATGACCTGTTCTCCAAGGTGCTTACATAAAACATGTCACACTTAGCAACAATGATCTGTTCTCCAAGATGTTTATATAAAACATGTCACACTTAGCAACAATGACCTGTTCTCCAAGATGCTTATATAAAACATGTCACACTTAGCAACAATGACCTGTTCTCCAAGATGTTTATATAAAACATGTCACACTTAACGGTCCTGTTCACTGTGGTGAGCGACGCGGTGATGACGAGAGACAGGGTTGAGTTGATAAGGGCAGTGATGGACAGTCTACAGAATGATGAAGAGAAAATGCATATGTGCATGAATGATAGATGTGGGAGTGATTAAGGGAGAAGGGAGAACGTGTGTTCTGTCTGGAAAGATCCGAAGAAGACGAAGTCAACACCTGGCTGAGGCTTTGAGTATATACACGCTTGGCTGGCTGTTTGTTCGGATAACGGAGCACTTATGGGAATGTCTCCTATGTGATGATGTTGGTTCATTGAATCAATAATCAAGAATCATTGTCACACTTAGCAGCAAAGATATGTTTGTCACATTTTTGCGTCAACAAATAATACAGTACTGTCCCAAAGTGTAGCAAAACTACACAAATAATTTCGCTTTCAAATCAATCCAGCATCTATAGCATTAGTAGATATGTACCATCTTCATCACTTCCTCACGTAGTTCTTAGACAAGACGATCGCGAAGTGCATCAGATTTGATCAAGTTTGCAGTTTTTATGACCACAGATGGACAAACAAAAGTTTGTATGACCACAGATAGACAAACAAAATAAGTTTTTCTGACCACAGATAGACAAACAAAATAAGTTTTTATGACCACAGATGGACAAACAAAAGTTTTTATGACCACAGATGGACAAACAAAAGTTTTTATGACCACAGATAGACAAACAAGATAAGTTTTTATGACCACAGATGGACAAACAAAATAAGTTTTTATGACCACAGATAGACAAACAAAATAAGTTTCTATGACCACAGATAGACAAACAAAATAAATTTTTATGACCACAGATGGACAAACAAAATAAGTTTTTGTGACCACAGATAGACAAATAAAATAAGTTTTTATGACCACAGATAGACAAACAAAATAAATTTTTATGACCACAGATAGACAAATAAAAGTTTTTATGACCACAGTTAGACAAACAAAATAAATTTTTATGACCACAGATAGACAAATAAAAGTTTTTATGACCACAGTTAGACAAACAAAATAAGTTTTTATGACCACAGATAGACAAATAAAAGTTTTTATGACCACAGTTAGACAAACAAAATAAGTTTTTATGACCACAGATAGACAAACAAAATAAATTTTTATGACCACAGATAGACAAATAAAAGTTTTTATGACCACAGTTAGACAAACAAAATAAATTTTTATGACCACAGATAGACAAATAAAAGTTTTTATGACCACAGTTAGACAAACAAAATAAGTTTTTATGACCACAGATAGACAAATAAAAGTTTTTATGACCACAGTTAGACAAACAAAATAAGTTTTTCTGACCACAGATAGACAAACAAAATAAATTTTTATGACCACAGATAGACAAATAAAAGTTTTTATGACCACAGTTAGACAAACAAAATAAGTTTTTATGACCACAGATAGACAAATAAAAGTTTTTATGACCACAGTTAGACAAACAAAATAAGTTTTTATGACCACAGTTAGACAAACAAAATAAATTTTTATGACCACAGATAGACAAATAAAAGTTTTTATGACCACAGTTAGACAAACAAAATAAGTTTTTATGACCACAGATAGACAAATAAAAGTTTTTATGACCACAGTTAGACAAACAAAATAAGTTTTTCTGACCACAGATAGACAAACAAAATAAATTTTTATGACCACAGATAGACAAATAAAAGTTTTTATGACCACAGTTAGACAAACAAAATAAGTTTTTCTGACCACAGATAGACAAACAAAATAAGTTTTTATGACCACAGATAGAGAAACAAAAGTTTTTATGACCACAGATAGACAAACAAAATAAGTTTTCATGACCACAGATAGACAAACAAAATAAGTTTTTCTGACCACAGATAGACAAACAAAATAAGTTTTCATGACCACAGATAGACAAACAAAATAAGTTTTTCTGACCACAGATAGACAAACAAAATAAGTTTTCATGACCACAGATAGACAAACAAAATAAGTTTTTATGACCACAGATAGACAAACAAAATAAGTTTTTATGACCACAGATAGAGAAACAAAAGTTTTTATGACCACAGATAGACAAACAAAATAAGTTTTCATGACCACAGATAGACAAACAAAACATGCTACTCATTTTTGTGTGGCAAAACATTGACTGCGTACCAAACAGTGGAGATAGACAACTTTAAGCTCATCACTTTTGTCAATGAGCAGTAAATCCTTTGTACCTGTCTTCCAGCGATGCAACACCGTCAATGGCACAAACCATTATATTTTCTCGGGGAATATCGTTTTCTTGGCAATAATTCACAATTTCTTCAACAATGGCCTCCCCTTTGGGGTCTGTTTTTATCTTTCGGGCAAATACTATTTTCTTGCTAAGTTGCTATCTCTCTCTCTCTCTCTCTCTCTCTCTCTCTCTGTGTGTGTGTGTGTGTATGTGCGTGCGTGCGTGTGTGTGTGTGTGACCATAATTTAAAAACTGAACAAATGTCAAATGAGCTATATTATCATACCAAGTGGATTCATACATTTGTAAAGCACATTTCTGTACTTGAACTTTTGCAACTAGTTGATTTTCCACACCGTCTGCCTTTATATCAATACGTCTCGATACTGATGCGTTGATCAAATGGATAACCTCAATAATGTATGTTCGTTCTGGCTCATAACAGTAGAAGTTACAAAAGACATTGCAGGCACAAATCAATGTTTCGCCTATATTGTGTGGCTTGCCGTTTTTAGCAATTATCTAGGAAATCTCCGAGTATGCAAGCTAACTTTTCTTTACTTTCTTTGCTCTTTGACTTAACTTCTGTTTTTCTGTTGCCTTGGAATTATCCAGCAGTTAAAAACATAATCTAATGATCTATCCTTCTTGTCTATGTGTATTGTCTCGAGGTGGCTTTACAGCTGGCTTGGCTGAATGATCTCGTTTGAAAGTGTAGTCCTACATAGTAGACACAATGAGAGCGGTACGTCATTGGGGGGATAGGATAAAAACATGGGGTACATGTTCAATGGGATGAAATTATTTATCTTTGCTATAACATTTTCTTCTTTTTTTTTAAGTAGAAAAATTAATCAAATTTTGGAACTTCCCAAATACAGTTACGAGAATTGATACTGGTCGACAGAATACATAGCACTTGAAGTCAACGTCTTGTAAATGAAGTCTATCTTTAATCACAAAAAATAGACATTCGTTAGTTAGTTAGTTGGTTGGCTGGCTGGCTGGCTGGCTGGCTGGCTGGCTGGCTGGCTGGCTGGTTGGTTGGTTGGTTGGTTGGTTGGTTGGTTAGTTGGTTAGTTAGTTAGTTAGTTAGTTATCGGTCCACTTGTACCCTTATGGGCGATGTGGGGAGCCTTAGTCACCTATTCTAGACCAGATGCGTCCGTGGTTGGCGTTGTCAATCCATGTCTCTTGGAAATCGTCTTTACCTCGTCTGTCTACCTTTCCATCGGTCGTCCTCTCTCTCGGAATCCTGATAGTCGGGCATTGCAAACTCGCCAGAGAAGTTTATCAGGGGACATTTTTATGAGATGTACCTTCTGTCTGGTCATGCATTCGGCACATGGGATGGCATCAACCCTTTTGCAAATGTTCTCTTTCCTCAATCTGTCTCTCTTGGAGCCACCGGCGGCCATTTGCAGATATTTGATTTTACAGGTAGAGATATTACTGTTTCGCGCATTGGACATGACCCACATTTGGCTCAGGTAGAACAGGGTTGGTAGGGCGATGCTGTGGATCAGCTGCTGCTGTGTTGCTAGACTAATGTGAGGATGACTGAGCTGTGAAGACAGTTGATACGTCACTACCACTGTTTGGCCTCTGGTCTCAATCTCTTTGTCGCACCTGCCATCTGAGAAAACGCTGCCCAGGTACCTGACCTTTAAAGCTTTCTGGAGAGCCACGTTCTGCTCACGCTCAGGTTTATTATATTAGACGTGCTGATAGGCCCACCGAACTTACCGCTGGTTACGGCCAAGTTATTTTAGAGTTTTTGTTCGTCTGTCCATGCGATACATTGGTCATCTGCGAATAACAGTTCATAAATGACATTATAATCTGGATTCTGTGTCACAGCTTGATAGATCTCTGAAAAATGTTGTCTACATAAAATTGAAAAAGCAGCGAGGACATCAGACAACCTGGCGCACACTCTTGGTGATTAAAAATAACCTCGGTAAAACCGACTTTAGTTCGCAACACGCTCACATAAGGTCGAGACATTATTATTGTAACTTATATTTTAAAATATAATCTGACATCCACATCTACTCTCTTTGCTACATCACATGTGAAGTTACATCTCGTGTTTAAACGTTTATATATACGAGACTATTTTGTCAAACTGCTCCTCCACTGCCACCTGTCGAACTGAAACACAATTTTACGGATATGGCGAGAAGATTCAAACTTTACTACCATACTGCTAAAATCCACTTCTGACGACATGGGCTTCATATTAAAAAAGGAGGCATTACTTTTGAAAGCGCCACATAGTCTGCATATATATATATATATACACACACACACATAAGCTATCTTTTAAGGGACATCAAACATAAGATGGTTTGACAGGATCTCCAATGCAACCTTGTGGAAGTTGTCATCGCCATGCAAAGAAACTTGAAATCCGGAGATAGAATGGAGGGTAGATTGAACACACGCTGATGAAGTCTGTATTGCGTATTACACGACAGGCACTTGTGTGGCACCCTCAGAGCAGTAAAAAGTAATACCACCCTACAATATTAGTTTATTAGATTTGCGCCCATAGAGGTATATTGTTTATGCGACTAAAAGAAAATAATACTAAACGCTAACATGATAACTAAAATTCACAGAACCGCAAATTAATATTAACAAAAAAAAAATTGAATAATTAGAAAACTCTGATGGAACTAAAAACAGGCTGTGAAACGCAGCATAATGAGTGCTGTAATGTATGATTACAGTTACACTTGGGGAAACATTCATTCTCAGAAAAATCGTTATGGTTTCCCAACTCTCTCTAATTTTCAATACCTTTCCTTCTCTCTGATTCTGAATGACTTTCTATTCTCGGAGTGTTGCTAGCAAATTTAGATTTAGAACCTACAAGAAGGCGCACAATATCCATGAGTCCAGAAAGAGGAAGGCACTGTTTCAATAGATTCGTTATGTTAGTGAAGTGAAACTGATATTAGTACTTTTGATGAAATTTGAAATTTTCGTATCAAATCTTTGTCCACGATTGAATGCAGCAACAACAAATCTGAAAACTGTCACTGTTATAGTGTTTTGAAAGAAAATAATTGAACTGAAAAAGTGATAATTCCCTGGGTTTTTTTTGGTTTTATTTCTGGAGGGGGGAAGGAGGGTGGGGGTGGGGGGCGGGTGGGGGGGGGGGGGTTGCTTTATTTTTGTAATGCCACAAAGATGTTACGATCATTTTCTTAAATTAAATAATAAAGCAATGTTGCTGATATAAAAGTATGCATAGTCTTCACGCAAAAATATAATCAGAATCTGAGCTAACATAGTCATTATTGCATTGATCACCTTCATTTACATAAAGCCGATAATCAGTGTGTGAGAGTGCTAGATCCAATACAAAAATAGATATGAACCAACGAGCAGACGATTACAATTCTACAATTGTACCCTATGTGACCAGCAGGGTGTGCACACTCATGTGCATAAAGAAACAGCTGGACAACAGAATTGAAGCCCTCGAAATGTGGATATACAGAGAAATGTTTCGCGTTTCGTGAAAAGAGAAACACGAATACAGATGTCTTGATAAGAGTAACCTTGGCTAGAGAACTGCTCACAGACATAAGAATGAGGCAAGTCAAATATTTTGGTCATAAAAATAGAGAGGATTCTTTATTGAAAACAATGCTGGAGGCGAAGGTTGAAGGTAGACGGACAAGAGGCGGGCAGCGCTATAAGTGGAAGAGCAACATCAACAGATGGAGAAATGTCAGACTGGCAGAGCGTGACGTCAAGACAAGGGAGAGGATATTTGAGATCCGTTGCAGGAAATCGTGGTTGTGGAGACAACACTTGAACTGGATTGAATTTAATTGTACACCATGTCTTGGAGAGTCGTCTACCATTTACAACCGGAGTCCTCAATCAGTGAGGAATCCATCCACCCCTTTACGCTAGACGGGAGGAGGGGGCAGAGGGATTTGGAGAAAGAATAATTGTATTTCGATGGAAGAGAATTATGCTTCCAGTTTAGTCAGTTCAGTAAATACCTGTGAATATGGAAACAAACAAAAATTATTCAATTTTTGAAATAAATCACATTTTTCTGTTCCTATTAAATTTGTTAAATAATAATATAGGGAGCAAACACGATTGTCAATATTATATGCACAGGACAATCTTTAAAAAATGGGAAGACCTTCGGCTTAATGTAAAAAAAGGTGCATTTGGTAACAACTGTTGAAGAATCCTGGTATAGGAGATTTGACCAGACTGCTTATTGTCCCTGTTACATGGTCTAACTGGCAATAGGCGTATTCTCGACTCTGTCAAACTTGGTATTCGGGGAACTGAAACGCTGGTCCGCTGAGGCAGGAAGTCGCATCAGGGTCAGGCACAACATACTGACCAGGACGTCGCACCAAGGCCAGTCACAACATACTGACCAGAACGTCGCATCAATGCCAGGCACAACATACTGACCAGAACGTCGCATCAAGGCCAGGCACAACATACTGACCAGGACGTTGCATCCGAGCCAGGCAAACATTATGATCAGTGCGTCGCATCAGGGCCAGGGAAACATACTGACTAGGACATCGTATCAGAGCCAGGGAAACATACTGACCAGGACGTCCCATTCGGGCCAGAGAAACATACTGACCAGGACATCACATTAGGGCCAGGCATAAAATACTGATGAGACGTGAATCGACGTGATTCCCGTAGAAGTGAGTTTTAAGCATATCAAGTCAAGCATAGCACAACCGCATGGGTGACTACGGTCCACCATCACCAGCACGATCGGGATGTGAGGAAAGCCACTGCAACCCGCCACTTATCGACATTTTCAGAGTAAAAGTACTCATTGTGAGCATTCGAAAGCAAACAAGGTGTTCTAAACTGGTCCCGCTCACGTCTCTGTCACACACATAGTTCTCAAGTAAACCGTTGGGGTACCTAGTGAAGACAAACCTCTAGCCAATAAAGAAGTCGACAGAATGGGCCGAGTACCCGGAACCTGTCAGCCATTAATGTTCACATGCTTCTTATTATCGTGAAGCGCCATATTTGGAGCGTCTGGCAACATAATTCATAGCACGTGACCTTTCCACGAGCGCTCTTAAGAGGTTTAATTACACGAGAGGCAAGGTCAATTGAGTCGATAACTTTATAGGCCAATGTAAGGCCAACAACTCTAGTTCATAACAGACTAGACTCCGTAATAATGTTTCCAGCGTTAGTGTATGGAACATCAAAATGTCATCTATCATAGGTTCTTAAATATTTGTAACCTGTAAATAACAAATGCAATGCGATCACGATTTTTTAAAAATCAATCAAAACATTTTTGCTCCCTGTAGAGCACACGTTTTCAGAACGTGCGTTTCCAGTCCACGTGTCCTGGGTCTTTAGTTCCAGCTTTCACCGAGTATTGCGTATCGCGTGTTGTGCTGTCTATGGCACTCTTCTCCGTATATGCTTTGGTCTGTCTCTATTTCTCCTACTCTGGTAATTCCGCAACAGAGCCTGCCCTGTAATGTTATCAGCCCGTTTCCTTAACGTGTCATATCAAATATCAGCATCATCGGCGTCTTCTCTGCGCTTTCAGTGGAGCCAGAATTGTTTTGTTTAATTTATTTCCAAAAATTGCACTCTAGTAATCTACCATACCATTTCAATCATACTATATCCAATACCTGTGATCAAGGTGCATCAGCTGCAGCGGTCAGTGACACAAAGTTGACTGCTAGTGTCAGGGCCAGCGATCCAGAACTGGCAAGACCCTTCTCCATCTCCACTCGGTGATCCTTGGATTTCAGGGGCAGACTGGCTAAAGGACCGAAGAGGGAAGGCTAACTCGGTACCTAAAAATAACATGGTGAAGTCGGATGTAACGTATCAAAAGGTGCGCATATCGTAGTCAAGCTGTAAACTACGACACAAAGCATTCCGTTCTCCAGACAACATCCTGCTACTTGCAAAGCCCTTTTCAGGGCTTGGTAGCGGGAGATTGAGAAAGTTCAGGGCTTGGTAGTGGGAGGGAGAGAACGTTTAGGGCTTGGTAGCGGGAGTGAGAGAACGTTCAGGGCTTGGTAGCGGGAGTGAGAGAACAAACGATGAATAATTAAGACGAACTAATGACACGTAACAGGATGGATTAATTATGGAAACAGGAAAACATGAGTTTTTCCAGATGTCCATTGAATTAAAAATGTGTGCTAAGGTTGTTTTCACTGGGCTGTAAGGTACACAACATAGTACCAGGTAATCCGTATTATGAAATACGGCAAACATGTACGAAGGTGTACGAAGGTCACGCCAAATGTGTACAAGATGTCACATAAAATATGAACTAAAGTCACAATAAATGTGTACAAAGGGCGCAACAAGCCTCAGTTAGTATTTGGCGCTTAGAAGGAACTATGGGTAAAGTATGCTTACATGTGTGCTGTCTGTCTGTGTGTCTGTCTGACAATCTACTGACATGTCTGACATTCTACCGACATTCATTTTGCAGCTAAAATGTGTAGTAAGCTCTCTCTCACTCTATCTATCTATCTCTCACTCTGTCTCTCCCTCTCTCTCTCTCTCTCTGTATATATATATATATATATATATATATATATATATATATATATATATATATATATATATATATTAATATCTGTCCAACATTCCCTGTAAAAGTACCACTGCATCTCTGTTCTGCCTGGATCCCACAAACGCAACAGTAGATAACTTAACATAACTTAACGTCTTTATACTGCTTTAGGAGACTGCAGAGTCTGTTTACAGTTTCATTTACATCACCTTGCTCTAAAAGCTATGCGCATCCAATTTATTCTTAAATACATTTACTGTCCCTGCCTACACTACCTCCCGTGGCAATGCATTCCAAGCATTCACCACTCTCTCACTAATAACTTTTTTCCTAATATATAATCTGAACCTTGCGCCAGTTCTATCTGTCCAATTGTTTATCTGTATGCTCAACCTATGCCTATTCCTTCGACTCTCTGTCTGTCTGTCTGTTTGTCGGACCTACTAATTGTTTGTCTATCCAACTATCTCCGTACGAATATCACTGTGTCTCTTTTATCACCGAACTAGCTCACCTGAAGATCGATAACTCGTGTCCTCACTCACAAGACCTAGCCTCACACCGGAAGTGAAAATAAACATTATCTTGGCCGTGTGATCTTTCTCTGCGATAACCCAGCTACTCTGTTTCTGTCAGTGTCCATTGTTGTAACGTTCTGCACGTCTACACAATAATGAATCCGCCATTATTGACTCTTTTACATTCTCTCGATCTTTCTTGCCACCTCGTGAGCAAGACACGCAGCACGTTCACGTGACCTTCTACTCCAGTTCCGGTAGCGATGGGTTCAAGGTTGAGTAGCTGACAAGCTCGTGCGTTGTAAACATCGCTCGTTTATTTGTATTAGACGAAAATGCCATTAGCCGCATGACAATGAGATGGGACTGAACAATAATCAAGTCCGGCGAAATATCTTAATCACGCCCTCGTTCCTGCTCTTGGAAACAGTGTTACAGTAGCCTGACCAACGAGGTGGGAATCGATATTGTAATCCTCATAGTTGGAGATGTCCGATGATCCTCACATTGCAATAAAGCCAGGAGGGGTCCCTTCTACCTTCTGAAGCATGCTCCTGCCTGTTAGATAATGTAACCCGCCACCAAAGGGGAGGAAGTAACGTCTGGTCAGGAAAAATGTCCTGGCCAAGACCCTCACCTTGGCTTCCTCGTAGCCTTCACTGAAAACGGGCTGTTTTCATGGCAGCCTGGTTAAACGAGGTGAGGAATCGAGGTGATCCCCGTAGCAGTGATCGAAATGCAGATGAAGTCAAGCATAGCACAACCGCATGGAAGACCCCGGTCCACCTTCATTAGTACGCTCGGGATGAGAGGAAAACTTCTTAACGTCCTTTTTATGGCACAAGGAGTAATCCTACTCATTCAGTATATGCTGGCATTGACCTGGCAAATCACCAGTGGACTTTCATCTGCCAAAAATATGAAACAAAGGAGTTCGCACCTCCCCACAAAGTCTAACGACGTAAGTGGACTGAAGATAGATAGATATTCAGTATGATTGTAGTGAGTTTTTTCCGAATGAGCTTTATCAGTATGATTGTGATGAGTTCTTTTAGTAAGACTGTAGTGAGTTTCTTCAGTAAGATTGTAGTTAGCTTTTTCAAAAAGATTGTATTGAGCTTGTTCAGTGAGATTGTATTGAGCTTATTCAGTGAGATTATAGGGAGCTTATTCAGTAAGATTGTAGTGAGTTTCTTCAGTAAGATTGTAGGGAGCTTATTCAGTGAAATTGTAGTGAGTTTCTTCAGTGAGATTGTAGTTTCTTCAGTGAGATTGTAGTGAGCTTATTCAGTGAGATTGTATTGAGTTTCTTCAGTGTGATTGTAGTGAGTTTATTCAGTGAGATTGCAGTGAGTTTCTTCAGTAAGATTGTAGTTTCTTCAGTGAGATTGTAGTGAGCTTATTCAGTGAGATTGTATTGAGTTTCTTCAGTAAGATTGTAGTGAGTTTCTTCAGTGAGATTGTAGTGAGCTTATTCAGTGAGATTGTATTGAGTTTTTTCAGTGAGATTGTAATGGGACTATTCATCACGCAAGCGATCGACATAGGAGCATGTCAAGGTTACCTTGTCATTTGGTTTATGCAATCATCACCGTATGTCATTGTACTGCAGATAGAGCATGGGGCCTTCTTTAGATTTCGCCCCATTGCAGGAAGCATGTGGTGGTTGTTGCTATGGACAGTAAAAAAGTAAAGTAAAGATCCCTTTTCTTGCCATGCGGCGTATAGGACATATGGAGTTAGGCCCATATTATTTGGTGACCCACGGCATACACAGTGGATGATGTCAGCAGCACGCCTGTTGTCTTTGGTTCCCATATATTTTCATGTACCCAATTTGTGAGGCTGGGTCAACGACAGGATTGATTTGCGATCGGAAAAAAGCCTGTGCCAACTGAGGATTGAGCCCTGATGACAGTACAGTACCGTAATCCTCCTAAGCAATTAGGGTCCGTCGCACTTGTCGTCCATCACAACGGTTGATGACAGAGCCCTAAGCAGCATCCAGAGCAGATATAGCGGAGGAAAGGGAGAACAGCGTTTCTGAAGTTATTTGTGTTTATTATCACGTGCCATTTCTCTTTCCACGTGGCAGGCATTGATATAAACAGATAATAGTATTGGACAAATTACTCCTCCCTGAGGTAGTCCTGAGGTAGTACGTGGCAGAGGACCGCTTTTCTGCCCTGCAGACTTTCGATAATGGCTCTTATTCTTCTGCTGTGCAGGTACAACTGCATCCATCGGATCATGTCGTCTTGATTTCCACTTCTCCCTACTTTTGTAGCAAGTCTATCCACGCTTTGGCAAAGGTTTACTTGAAGTCGCCCCATAACGCTAGGAACTTTGTTCTGCCTGGAAGACATCTTCTACTACTTGAGACAGGAAAGTAATCTAGTGTTCTGTACTACAACATTCTCTGGTTTCAGCTTGTTCCAATAACAGGATCTGCTCGGATTTAAATATCCTGTCATGCCTTTGAGGCGTACATTTGAAGTAAAAAAGACACCGCTATCTTAGTCTCTATGTGACGTTATCTTAACATCAGTTCTTCTTCTTCTGCTTCGTTCGTTCTCAATCTCCCACTACCAAACCCTGAAAGGGTAAGTAGCAGAATGTAGTCCAGAGAACGGAATACGTTGTGTCATAGTTTACAACTTGGCTGCGATATTTGCACCTTTCGGTCCAACACATCCGACTTCAGCAAGTATTTTTTGTTAGTACCGGGTTAGCAGTCCCTCTTCGATCCCTTCTCTTTAGCCAGTCTGCCCTGCTGCAGCCTGTTATCCAGGATCACCGCGTGGAGGTGTAGAAGGGTCTTGGCAGCTATGGTTCGCTGGACCTGACGCTAGCAGTCAGCTATGGGTCGCTGACCACAGCAGCTCATGCGCTGCTCAGCATCTTGATCCCTAACATCAATTCAATCTCTGATTAACTCACCGCTCAACAGTTTTCCCGACATAGCCTCTGAGTGTGAAAGACCGGTGACTCGTGGCATTAGTTTTACAATTCCCTCTATTTAGTTTGGGGATTGTGATGGTTTATCTCTGAGGTATAATTCCTTTTGCCCATCTAAAGTTGAATATCTCAAGCAGTTCTGCCTATCCACCTGGGCTGCATTTGATAAACATTTCATTTACAATTTCATGTGTGAATTTTGTCGGAGCTGTATCTTCTAACAAACATGACAATGTTGATATTGGTGATAATGATAATGTTGCGTTTAATTTAGTGATACTTCTTCATCTTCTTTTTTCCTTCTTTTTCTTCTTCTTCTTCTTCGATCAACTGACCCTGTGCTTCAAGCCCAGTGAGGCTTACTAAGGAAATTGTGTGTTTCAGGTCTTAAGTGTGGTTGTTTCCCTGGGCCAGACTGCCTCTCTTTGGTCTGCATTAGTGATACAGTTCTGCAGGATATGATCTTGTGCTTGCCAGAGTGCTCTGCAATTCTATGTGACGATGTATCTAAGACCCATTTTGTGGAGGTGGGCCTTGAGTCTACAATATCTCGTTCTAAGACTGAAGATATGTCTGCCCATCTCTACAATATGTGTCTATGCTGTCTGTTTCTGGGCTGTATTATTTGTGTTGGTCTCTCCATTGAGTCCTCGTAGATTGCTTGATACGTGACGTTGCTTTTTTACAGCTCTGGATGTCAAGTCTGCGTGCACCACTAGCGAATCTTGCTAACTCATCTGCCTTCAGCATTTTCAAGGATTCCACAGTAGACTGGAACCCACTCTGGGACTCATCATCATGTAGCATGTTCTTTGTAGAACGTCGCTCCCATCACAGTCTGCCTGAAAGAAACTCGTTCCCTTGCCAAAACAACAGCTTCCGCCACTGTCATACTCAGGCATTACTGGATATCTTGGTGCCATCGTCTTCTTGGTCTACCCCTACCTCTTTTGCCTGGCACCATACCTTCCATCACTGTTCTCTCAAGACCGTTGTGTCTCTTGATGTGACCAATGTATTTGCATTTTCTAGCCAAAATGGAATTGATAAACCAGTTCTCCTCTATGCTCAGCTCTTGCCGAATGTCTAGATTTGTTCTTTTCTCTGTCCAGGGTATTCTGAGGATCTTTCTGTAACATTTTGACTCGAAGGATTCGATTCTTTGTCTAGAAGTTTTGGTAATCGTCTATGCTTCACAGCCATAAGCTGCCACAGTAAATACACAGGCTCTCAAGACTTTACTCTGGGACTAGATCTGTTTTTTAGAACATCAACCCGTTGACATAGAGTACTATCCTCGAGTCTCTTAGAATGACCGTTTTCCTTGCATGAATAGCTGCAGATTCAACTGTATTGGTTCAGGTCTCACCTGCTGGTTTGTCGCCCTTATAGTCACGTATCTAAATGTCTAAATGTAGTAAGTATAGATGGGCCACTTACAAGAGTCCTGCGCCAAAGCACTTTATGTTGCTCTTGCTGTAGTCTTTTCTGTAGAAATGAGTTTTACATGCTATTGTTAGTCCTATACACATTCCTCTTTAGTCGACTTTATATCTTGTATGTAAGTAACAGCATACACATACATAACGGAATAAAAATAAATGCGTGTAAGTGGCTGAGTTGTTTGCGCGCTTGCGTCTCACACCTAAGGTGATGGCTTAAAACATTGGTATCGATACACTCCAGTAAATCCAGCTGTAAAATGTCACTTTAATTACTGTTTGGACAGACGAAGTATCAAGGAAAGGAACTGGCACTCTACCTCAGAAGAAGCTCAGACCCAGTACAGTAACGTCTGTAACACTTCATTCCCTCCAATAGTTTCTGTCTGATATTTTGTATCACTTGATTCCCGCAAATAATTTCTTCTGTTATGTTACACTTGATTCTCTCTGATAGTTTTTGCTATTCTGCAAAACTAGATTCCTTTCAATAGTTTCTGCTATTCTGCAAAACTAGATTCCTTTCAATAGTTTTTGCTATTCTGCAAAACTAGATTCCTTTTAATAGTTTCTGCTATTCTGCAAAACTAGATTCCTTTCAATAGTTTCTGCTATTCTGCAAAACTAGATTCCTTTCAATAGTTTCTGCTATTCTGTAACACCAGATTCCCTCCGATAGTTCCTGTCTGCTATTCTGTAACACTTGATTCTTTTCAATAGTTCCTGTCTGTTCTTCTGTAACACTTGATTCCCTCTGATAGTTTATGAAATGTGTTATCTTTACTAATGTTACTATTGATAACTATATTGTTGGTGTGCTTCTTTCACATATCACTTTCTCATTCACTAATAAAGGTCAAGTTAACGACATACCAGAAATTGTTATCTCAAGAAAGAAGGCTTAGACTGTTCGCCTAAGCCAGGCTTTCAGCAAGGACGAAGGCTTAGACTGTTCACTATCCCAAGCTTTCGGCCTGATTAGGTTCGTTCACTGGTCCCCTCCTTCGCTGCCTCGCTTTTTTCTAACGTAGAGCAGAGTTGGGTGTCTAGCTTCAGGAAGCAGAACTGTAGCGTGTCATGATCAGACAAGAAATCCGCTCCCTAACTGCGAAAGTGCGAGGACAAGCCCTTTAAATGATCTGTCAATAGTTAGACATTGTGGGACAGACCTAAACGAAAACTAATAAAGCCCTAAGGTGACAGCAAAGCTTTACTCGTCTTGTCACAGTCTCAGAGCACGCATAACTCACTCACTGGTTACCCTGGTGTCCAGTGGGCAGATTCTGGGGATGTTGCCTGGAACCTGGCCTTGTAGACAATGTTGCAATGGCCCTTGGAGTTGTGGTAGATAAGGATGGGGAGGGGAGGGAGGGGTGTAGTGTAGGGGATTACAGAATCAAAGTACACGATGGAGAGGGCCGTAATGACTATACAGACGCTTTAATGCAAGAGAGATAAAGTCGTTTCTGAGTTGAGCATGCTTGACAAAAGCTCGCAGTATGAGGATGGAGATTGAGGTAGATGTGTCGTCTCTGATGCGTATACCCAGCAAGGGTGGTATATTGTTGTGCTGTCAATGTTTGCTATATAAATTATGGTTACGATATGAAGGGACAGACAATATAGAAAAATAACATTTGTCGGAGGAGGGGGGGGGGGGGAGGAGGAGACTGTGTGGTCTCGAGGTACGACGTCGGCCTCGGGTGCTGGAGGTCGCTGGTTCAAATCACGGTGGATACCGGGATTTTTTTCACGTGGACTTTCTTGTATTTCCCTGGATCTCTGGGTAGTAGAGATCGGACGTATGTGTTCAGTGTCGTGCGCGTTAAAAATTCATCGGCAATTGGAAATCGAAATAAGTAGGCTTAATGACCGCTGCCCCGGCAAAATTCAAAATGATGTTAAAAATCTAGGCAATCTATTACAGGATCCTCGCTGGTGCTACGGAAGTTTGTGCATTGTGCTGAGATTCTCCAAAAAAATGGAGAACAGAGCATTTATGGCCATGTTTAAACCGTGTGCAATGACGTTGATTCTTCGACTAAACTAAACTAACATTTGTTGTACTCCCAGATCTTCATGACATAATCTTGTACTTCTCTTGCTATTTAATATCATGCACAATTAGTTTTCGTTTATTGTATTGTTCCTATAAATATATTCTTGAAAAGTGTGTTATTGTTGTTGTTGATTAACTAAGTCTGCCGAAGTGTTCACGCTTTCACGGTCAGTGTCAAGTTTAAGAGTTTGTAGCCAAGGAGTGCAGCTGTATAAAGTGTTAGTGATTGTTGGGGGCAGTAACTGCTCTCTTTCTGTGAAGAGTTCTGCACACTTCTTGTTCCTGTCATTCTAGACGGTGGAGTATAGTTCCAACACATCATTTAGTTTAGCCTGACCAGTTCTTACGGAGACCTGATTACATGTCATACATTAAGTTAATAACCCCGCGGAATACAGAATGGATCATCAACCTTCAAATAACATAGGTCAGACTCTAATGTAGGTTTCACTTCATAATTCATCTGAATTCTAATGACATTTTGTTATGTAGCATACGATCACCACTATAAATGAGCGAAAGTGCCGCACGGAGAGGTTTCGATTCTCACAAGATTCAAGCGCCAACTGGTCTCAAGGGAGGTGAGACCAGCGTCTAGTCTTTTTGGAGACTGACGAAAAACTCGTAGATCCTGTGCAGTCTCTGCACGTAAAAGAATTATTGACAGTTGTACATCGGTAACAGTAGACTGTTAGCCGATGTCCGCTAAACATGAATAGACATTCTGACCCAATCTAGCTTTCCTCAGAAATAGCAAGCCGTGTACATTGGAATATCAGGAACGAACTACGTATAGCATTCGGCTGTCTGGCAGCAGACAAAACCTGCCTGTTTTAATACCAGTATGATGATGATGTTCGTTCCTCCCATATTATGAGAACCACTTGCTTTGTTCAGCCATGTGATCTCACATATTATGAGAACCACTTGCTTTGTTCCGCCACGTGAACAGTCTTTTCTCTTGCCGTGTCCGCTGAAATGGGTGACGATCTGTGATTTTGGTTAAAGGGAAGAAGGAACTGCGGCTTTTGTCAACCTCACTCTCTGGTCCTGAGCTATCTTCGGGCAGTGGCAAAATGTTACCAAGACGATTGCAAATACCCCAGGATGCAGAATTTTCTTCAGGGTTTTCTCCCGAAGCCTTTCCGGTAAACAGGTATCCAGCAAGGCAGCGAAGGGGGGGGGGGAGGGGGGAGGAAAGGGGGGGGGTGACATCTATTGTTGTGTGTCAAGCATTTTCCATAACTGCAAGAGGTCGTAGGGATATCACTTAGTGTTTGAGTGATGTGTTGGGCATCCCTCCCGGTCCGTGTTCTAGTCCGTTATAGTCGCGTGTCTAAATTTATAAATTGAGTAAGTACAGATGGTCACTTAGAGGAGAACTACTCCAAAGCACTTTATGTGATCTTGCTGTAGATATGAGTTTTACATGATATTGCTAGTCCTAAACACATTCCTCTTTAGTCAACTTTATATCTTGTCTGTAAGTTACAGCATACACATAAATAAATGAATAAATATGTTTAAGTGGCTGAGTTGTTTGTGCACTTACTTCCCATACCTAAGGTGATGGATTAAAATATTGGTATCCGTACACTTCAGTCCACCCAGCTGTAAATTGTTACTTTAGTTACTGTTTGGAAAGATGAAGTAGCAAGGAAAGGAACTGGCCACTCCACCTCAGAAGCAACTCAGACCCAGTACAGTAACGTTTGTAACACTTGATCCTCTCCTACAGTTTCTGCTATTCTGTAACAATTGTTTCTCTCCGATAGTTTCTGCCTGTTATTCTGTAACACTAGATTCTCTCCAACAGTTCCTGTTTGCTATTCTGTAACACTTGATCCTCTCCTACAGTTTCTGCTATTCTGTAACAATTGTTTCTCTCCGATAGTTTCTGCCTGTTATTATGTAACACCAGATTCCCTCCAATAGTTCCTGTATGCTATTATGTAAGACTAGATTCCCTTTGTAAAGATGCCATAAAGTTGTGACCTTTCTCTGTAAAGATCCCATAAAGTGGTGACCTTTCTCTGTAAAGATCCCATAAAGTGGTGACTTTTCTCTGTAAAGATCCCATAAAGTGGTCACCTTTCTCTGTAAAGATCCCATAAAGTTGTGACCTTTCTCTGTAAAGATCCCATAAAGTGGTGACCTTTCTCTGTAAAGATCCCATACAGTGGTGACCTTGCTATGGTAACTGGCTTTGTGTTGTCTGTTGAGAATCCCATCTAGTTGTGAAATTTTCATAGCTACTGGCTCTGTGCTTCTCTCTAAAGATCTAATATAGTGTTGATCATCCACTATAAAGATCTCATACCATCCTCTGTAAAGATCCCATATAGGTCATGTCATCCTCTGTAAATATCCTGCATGGTGTTGAATATCCCCTGTAAAGATCCCATATAGTGTTGACCATCCTCTGTAAAAATCCCATATAGGGATGGCCATCCTCTGTAAAGATCCCATATAGTGTTGACCATCCTCTGTAAAGATCCCATATAGGGCTGGCCATCCTCTGTAAAGACCCCATATAGTGTTGACCATTATCTGGTAACTGGTTTTGTTCTATCCTCTAGGGATCTCATTTCAAGTTGATAAGGCTCTAGAGTCCGGAAAGACTTGTCTAAGTAAAACAACACTGTTAGTAAATATGTTTTGTTTGACGGGTTGGTTTGGATCATCCAAAGGCGTGTGAAGCCATCACAAATAAATACATGCTGAAGACGGCTGTACTGGATTCATGGGAGCAGAACACAATACAACGTAACCCGTCATATTATGACAGCTGCAGCAATTTATGTGTCTGAAGCTCTGAAGGTTGTTAGTGCTCCGGAAAGTTACAAAATTAAAGCGTTTAAAATTATGGATCACAATAGAACAGTCACAGACTGCGCCATACGTTTTGGCAAGAAAGGGAGACAATGAAAACAGTGCAAAGAACACCTGCTAACCAAGCAAGCGAATAAACGCGTCGAAGAAGGAGACTATGAGAATCGGCAGACACATAGTGCATTCAACATAAATGTAAAGCACAAGGTCACCAATGATGTGACTCTCCCTGGGGGCCACTCTTCCCCTTCTCCCCCCTCTCACCTCACTCTGTTTCATTTGACTCTGTCCTACAGTCACACCCTTGCACAACTTTCACACGCGCCCTCTTGGTAAAGCCCTTCCATTGCACTTTGGTTGGGCTAGCTTCTGAGGACGCACAAACCTAGCATAGGTACATACAGACGCACACATTCATCCAAGCACTGGTTTATGCGTCCTGATATCGCCCAATGGACTACGGTCTGGGGTGGAAAATGGCGCGCCTCCGCCAGTAGAAACTAGTGAGGCAAACATCTAAGCAAAAAAAAAAAAAAAAGCACAAGGTCCTTAATTAAGCGGGTCAATGAGTTGAAGTATGTGGGTAGTATTATTTCGGCTGCTCTTAGGTTAGATGGAGAAATCGAGACTAGGAGTCAGAAAGCATCAGCTGTCGCAACTTTTATAATTAATCATCCCAACAATAGCTGGGAAACAAAGCCGCAGTTTATAAACAGTATATTTATACGTTAAAATCTGGCAAAGATGGCGCCGTAACTGGCTGCGAGTCTACATTTCTCTACTGTTTTGGATCATTATGGATGCCGCCAGACCACGGATTTGCCTGGAATTCACACTAGTCGACGACTTACACTTGTGTTCACGGATACGTGGAATTGTTTTCCGTCTGGACTTGTTATTTCGTTCTTTTTTTGTGATTTTTTCCATCCGTTTATCCTGGTCTGGACGCCGGCTGACTGGCGCTACGCTTAAACTAGTTATACCTGTGTCGTATCTCACGGGTTAGTTCTGCCGGTTCACCTTCACGACTTTGGCGTGTGGGAATTTTAGATGCTACTATGATGAACTGAATACAGCTGGGAGAGATGCCAGACTCACTCACACGCTGAGTGTTGTCCATACGACCTCTTGTGGTTATCGAAAAGGCACGACAAACTGCGTTAGATGCCTTCCCACCTTTCTACCCTGCGGGTTACATGTTTACGGAAAGGCTTCGGTGGTAACCCTGAGGCAAAATCTGCATCCTATGCTATCTCCAGTCGTCTCGATGAATGTCTTGCCACTGGCAAAAGGTAGCTTAGGCTCTGTGAGTGAGGCTGACAAAAGGCGCAGTTTCTTCCTCACTTTAATCCAAATCTCCGCGCAAGTCACCCATTTCAGCGGACACAGCAAGAGATACGACTGTCCACACGGCTGAACAAAGAGAGTGGTCTTCATCACTTGTGATGGACAAAAAAACTATCGTGTATTTATACCAGTTCTTACAACAAAAGAATATCTGGCTACAGGGCATGAGGGAAGCAGCTTGACATTTGGATATACGTTGTAAGTATGACCCTGCATCCACACGGACTTATGACGACTGATGCAACACTTTAAGATCTGCACTGACCGCTTGAGCTCCCCACGACGCTCAACGTCTGAAAAGAATGGAAAAACTTACTATATAACTATCCTAGCTAAACGAGAACAGAAAGTTCACAAGAAAAAACGTTAAATTGAGAGAAGTTTGAAGTCAGCAAGGGACGCATAAACTACAATATAATGAAGTAAATAACTAAAGCCTAAATAGGTGCATGCAAATAAATATCAACAACCGTATTAGTATTAATAACGGGTGCAGCCAGCATGAGAATTGATGGACCGTAACAATCAAGCAGCTGTTTATTGGTAACGATGTGGTTACAGTATTGAGTGTCTATTATGGCGTGAGGCGTGAGCTGACGGTCATGATGAGACAGAGAGTAGCGGTAGTAAAAGGAGTAGTAGTAGTAGTTGTAGTACTTGTAGTGGTTAGGGTAGTAGTAGCTGCAATTGTAGTGGTATTAGTAGTAGTTATAGTAGTCCGAGTAATCCGCCGGGACAAGGACAAGAATAGCACCACTGCCCCACAGAGAGCATATCGTAAGAGGCGACTAACTGTGTGAAATGGCATAACACCGGCCATGGTTAAGTGGTTTATTTAGAGCAGCATAGATGGCACCTAACAGGCTGCGGGTCTACTTTGCTCTAATGTGATTAAGATGGACTCGCACATCAGTTAATCACCGTCCGCTGCACTTTTCCCAACGTAGCGGAGTAATAAGCTGCTCGAGCCTAGAAGGCTAAGCAGGGCATCCTCCTCCTGGATACATCCAGCTCATGCCAGAGCTGGAACCTGCACAGGGGCATCTGCCACTGTAGATGTACAGGTCGACTAAGAACTAAGAATAGTGTTAGTGGTAGTAGTAGTGGTAGTAGTAGTAGTAGTAGTAGTAGTAGTAGTGGTAGTAGTAGTAGTAGTAGTAGTAGTAGTAGTGGTAGTAGTAGTAGTAGTAGTAGTAGTAGTAGTAGTAGTGGTAGTAGTAGTAGTAGTAGTAGTGGTAGTAGTAGTAGTGGTAGTAGTAGTAGTAGTAGTAGTGGTAGTAGTAGTGGTAGTAGTAGTGGTAGTAGTAGTAGTAGTGGTAGTAGTAGTAGTAGTAGTAGTGGTAGTAGTAGTAGTAGTAGTAGTAGTGGTAGTAGTGGTAGTAGTAGTAGTGGTAGTAGTAGTAGTAGTAATAGTAGTAGTGGTAGTAGTAGTAGTTGTGGTAGTAGTAGTAGTAGTGGTAGTAGTAGTAGTAGTAGTAGTAGTAGTGGTAGTAGTAGTAGTAGTGGTAGTAGTAGTAGTGGTAGTAGTCGTAGTAGTAGTAGTAGTAGTGGTAGTAGCAGTAGTAGTAGCAGTAGTGGTAGTAGTACTAGTAGTGGTAGTAGTAGCAGTAGTAGTAGTTGTGGTAGTAGTAGTAGTAGTAGCAGTAGTAGTAGTAGTGGTAGTAGTAGTAGTAGTAGTGGTAGTAGTAGTAGTAGTAGTGGTAGTAGTAGTAGTAGTGGTGGTAGTAGTAGTAGTAGTTGTTGTACTAGAAATAGCAGTTAAGATAGTAGTAACTGCAATTGTAGTAGCAAAAGTAGTAGTAAGAGTAGTAGTAGCTATAATTGTAGTAGCAATAGTGGTAGTAGCAGTTTAAATTGTTAACGTTAGAAGTATTGTAACTGTTCTAGTTCTGATAGTAATAGCAAATGTAGCAGTTGGAATAGCAGTAATAGTAGTGGTAGTAGGAGCCATTATAATTGTAGTGGTGGTAGTGGCAAAAGCAGTAATATTAGTAGTAGTATTAACAGAAACAGCTGCATTTTAAAGGGATCTATAATTGTAGTAATAGCCACAGAAGTAGTAGTAGTATTAGTAGTAGAAGTAGTAATAGCTAGTAGTAGTTGTGGTAGCAGTGGTAGTAGTTGTAGTAGCAGTAGTAGTAGTAGCAGGAGTATTAGTAGTAGTAGTATTAGTAGCAGTAGTAGTAGTACTAGTAGTATTAGTAGTATTAGTAGTAGAAGTAGTAGTAGTAGTAGTAGTAGTTGTAGTAGAAGTAGTAGTAGTAGTAGTAGTAGTAGTAGTAGTAGTAGTAGTAGTAGCAGCAGCAGTAGTAATATTAGTAGTAGTAGTAGTAGTAACAGTAGCTGTAGTAGTTCCAACAGGAGTTATTTAACCTGTTTATACTGACTAATGCGTGCTTGGTGTCGAGTGTTGCAAATTATTGATTTATGACCACTTGCTGATTGTGACAGAAGATCGATAAATGCAATCACAACTGACTGATCTTTTGTATTTTTCATATCCCCACAGGTAGCCCAGCTGTCAGCGGACCAGATTGAGGGTGAGGTCTCTTATTTATAACCATTTCCCCTTGTACGTATCACGTTCCTAACGTCCTATGTCATTGTGTAGTTGGTGTACTATTCAGATGGGCTCTCCTTGTGTTCATAGCTAGGCCATTTTAAATAACATTTAATCATTTTTGTTAGAGAGAAATAAATAGATCAAAGATGCACCGGTGCAGAAGGTTAAAAGTCGATTAAAACGTATATGGGTAATGGTTCAGTGACCGTAACATACACACATACACGCACAAATAGCACCTTCGTTGCGGTAACAATGTCTTCGTCAGAGACAAGGAACGAACGAACACAAATAAGAAATCACATCAAAATGGGATAGACGGTTTGCCATTTACAATTATAGTGTGATTTGTTAGTTGTTTTTGTTCGGTCTTTGTTTCTGACAAAGACCTTGGCACCGTAACGTGGGTGTCGTTTTGTTTTTGTCCTGGCCTGGCCACTGATCCGTTGCCCATGTGTGCTTTGGTTATTCTTTTTGTTATACCAACGCTTGTAAATCTTATACAAAAGTCCGTCTTTTGGTACCACAAAGCTCGACCCACTGAAAAGGACTGGACTGCGAGCCTGCTGCAGGACTGGCATTCGAGCCTGCTGCAGGACTAGACTCCGAGCAAGCCGCAAGACTGAACTCCGTGCAAGCTGCAGGACTGGCATTCGAGCCTGCTGCAGGACTAGACTCCGAGCAAGCCGCAAGACTGAACTCCGTGCAAGCTGCAGGACTGGCATTCGAGCCTGCTGCAGGACTAGACTCCGAGCAAGCCGCAAGACTAAACTCCGTGCAAGCTGCAGGACTGGCATTCGAGCCTGCTGCAGGACTAGACTCCGAGCAAGCCGCAAGACTGAACTCCGTGCAAGCTGCAGGACTGGCATTCGAGCCTGCTGCAGGACTAGACTCCGAGCAAGCCGCAAGACTGAACTCCGTGCAAGCTGCAGGACTGTCTTGCACTAACTTCAGTAACGCCAAAAGTGCCATCTCCTTGAATCTTTCATCCACTGTGTTGCTTCCACTCTAGGGCACTGAGCTGTGAAGGAGATAACGCTAGACTGTTCTTTTTGCTGTTCTCTCTGTTCTAATTTCAACTTAGCTCTTGGTCTCTGCGTAGGGAGCAGCGTAGCGCAGTGGTCAGCGCTCTGGCTTCGCATCTGAGTGATTCTGGGTTCACTCCCGGGTCGACCCAGCCTTAAATGGGTACCGGTTCAGTCCGGGAAGTAAAAGCGGGGAGGGGGATGAGATGGCTACCGCCCTCATATAGCCGAGCCTTTAAAATGTGAGGTCGCTAACAACTCACACCCCTACGGCAATAATGATATGGGTTACTTTACTTTACTTTGTACTTGGTCTCTCAAGTACTGTCATGGCAGCGAACGTTTAGTAGTCGCTTGGGAGTCTTGTTGTTTCATGGCTCTCGTGGAAGCCTGTCTTCTTTCATTCAATAGACACAATTAAACCACAAGTTTTTCACCATTAAACTGGGTGATTAAATAATATGTTAACATAGACATGTCACTTCTGACATTGCTTCATAGTGACACACTTGTTAGACATTGTTGTCAGCACATTTCTGGAAGCTTTCTTAACTTAACTTAACTTAACTTAACTTAACTTAACTTAACTTAACTTAACTTAACTTAACTTATCGTCTTTTTACTGCTTTAAAAGACAAGAGCAGTGTTTCCTAACCTTTTAACACCCACGGATTGGTGAAAATAGGAAAAATTGTTCGCTGACCAGTGAAATTAGAAAAAAAATTGTTTGTGGACCTGTGAAAATAGCAAAAATTGTTTGCGGACTGGTGAAAATAGTTAAAATTGATCGCGGGCTGGTGAAAATAGGAAAAACTATGTGTAGACCCGTGAAGATAGGAAAAGACAAAAATGTATATAGTATTGTGTGAATTAGTTGTGAAATTAATATTATAAAATGGAAATTCAGAATTTTACCAGTAAATAGATAAGGGGTTCAGCAGAATTGTATTTTTTAGTGGACAGGCAGGAACTTTCTTTGCGGACCGGCAGCGGTCCGCGTATCGGCGGTTGGGAAACACCGGTGTAATGTATGTATACAACCAGTTTCTGTTACTGCCTTTGATCTAAAAATAACTATGCGCATCCAATTTATTCTTGAATGCATTAATTGACCCTGACTCCACTAGTTCCTGTTACGATGCATTCCAAGCATTCTCAACCCTCTGACTAAAACAATATTTCTTAGTATCTAATCTAAAAATTTCTTTAATTAATTTGTAGCTATGCCATTTTGTTCTTGTGGCCGGCTGTACTTTGAAAAAAATAACTTGTTATAGTCTAATTTATCCTTTCGCTTGACTATCTTATAAACTTGAATTACTTCACTTTGAATTCGTCTCTGTTCTAGACACTGTATGCCGGTTTTCTGGAGTCTTTCCTCATAACTTTAATTCCAGAATCCCATTATCAGTTGCTTAGCTCTTCTTTCACCACGGGCTCTGCAGGGCCCGGATGCACATTTCTCTTGGTATTATTACATAACATCTGTAATTCTCTCTCGGAAATCTTGGATATCTCGTGGCTTGAATAGCATAGAGACGCTCTTTCGCCATTTAAGTGTTAACATTGTTTAATCACTCTGTCTTTGAGATTACATTAGCGTGATATTGTGACTTGTTTTCGTGCCGTTTACTTGTAAATGTCTCTTCACCTGGTTATGTTTTGCTTCTGGTCGTTAATATTGTATGAGACAAAGTTCTTTTGCTTGTTTTTGTGCTTTGTGTTTACAGTATCTGCTGTGCTGCTAGGTCGCTCTTAGTCCGTCGTCCTTTCGTCAATACCGCTCTTTCAATCCTTCTTTGTTGTAGTATTCTATCTATCTATCTATCCATCCATCCATCCATCCATCCATTCATCTATCTATCTATCTATCTATCTATCTATCTATCTATCTATCTATCTATCTATCTATCTATCTATCTATCTATCTATCTATCTATCTATCTATCTATCTATCTATCTATATATCTATCTATCTATCTATCTATCTATCTATCTATCTATCTATCTATCTATCTATCTATCTTCAGTCCACTGTGTGTCGTTGTCGTGGGATGGTGTGACCTTCTGTGTTTCATATTTTTTTGCCTGGTGAAAATCCACTGGTGCATTGTCAGGTCAATCTCAGTATATGTTACAAATCGTTAGGTTGGCAGCCCCTGGAATATACGATCGTCTGTTTTTGGGACTGGTGGTGGTTGAAGCATAAAGTAGAGAAAGGTAGACCAGAAGCCTGTCAGGCACCATCTATACCACTCCACAAGCCACATAACCAAAACCTGATTTATAGCCACATAGTCTCTTTTTTGCGACACATTCTCCGAGGGCGAGAATCCCTAGAATAATTAAATTAAGACACCACCAAGCGAACACCGAACGATGTCCTGCAGGACTGCCCCCAATTATACAGACCACAGAGAGGGGTCTAAGGGAGGGGGGGGGGGCATGCTTGATTAGCTGTGGAGGACCGGCAAAGACCTCAAACGCACAGTTTCTTCGTGAACCTCATCAGACTAAAAGCAAAGTATCAGTTGATCGAAGAAGAAGAAGATGATGATGAAGAAGAAGAAGAAGAAGAAGAAGAAGAAGAAGAAGAAGAAGAAGAAGAAAAAATAGCAAGAATAAGCTTCAGTCATACGTCAATTGTTTGTCGCAAGCCTAATGTCCATTTGCCGGACACTATAATTTGCATTTTAAAATTACAAAAACCATTTTGTTATCTAAATTATTTTGCTCTAACTTAACACTCCTTAAATTTTATAATTTCTCTTCCTTCATTTCTGTCTCTTTCCTGTTTTCTCCTTGTTTTTTAAACTAATTTGATTTACTTTTTTATATTTGACATCGGCTGCATTTGCCTTGTTGATTTTTTCTTGCAGTGCCAAAAGACGAATGTAATATTCAAGTATCATTTTTACAAATGAAATAGAGGCGTCCCAATTAAAACATAATGCCTAGGCTTTGAATCCTGAATCCTGGGTTTCAATCTCGAAAGAAACCCCACAAAAACGGCCTAAAAATAAAGTGAAACTTTTGTTTGGAAAAGGCCTCCATAAATTGCTTTGCCTCAGGCCTCCTGCTCCACAAAACGGTCTTGATTAACCCCACTCATTGCTGAATTTGACATGCGCTGTAGTTCACTATAATAACAATATTGTGCTAATAAAGGCGATATACAGAAATGTCTTCCGTGTTACTTCTACTGCCTTCTTAAATACTCTTCTTTACTTGGAGTAACCTACATAATGACTTTCTAGTCGTGGCTACTCTCAAAGGGGATTTCCCTTGAATAACCTAAAAGTGGTAACGAAATTTCCGAACTTTGTCTGCAGTTAATAAAGTAAACTGGCTTATGTGCTCAATCCTACCCCTCCTTTTAAAATTGCGATTATCGTTCACGTGGAATATTAAGTGCGCAAGCACCATGCAATATAATGGGTTTAATTTTGTTTTGAACTATACATTTTTTAAACGCTCAGCGGGTTAAGGACATCATTGAGCTAGAAAGGCACTCAGAAGTTCAGTATGTCCAAGGAGAAGACGCTTGTGGTTACAGGTAAACAGTCTTGAAGATGTGAATTCGTTAATCGTGATTGGGCATTGTTCTTGAGGTATTTCATAAGTGAGAAGGATTTTTGGCACAGGTAGTTCTTCCCGTTCATAGCCATACGTTTGAGAGAAACACTCCGCAGTATTTTGAGCCTTTCTGTATCTTCTGCTCCCCAAAAGGTTATGAAATTCTCCTTTTCAAACAAATATTTCAGCTCTAAGGAGGACTGGTGCTTTATCAATTCAAGTACCCAAGATGCAACACAACGGTGACCATGACCGGATGTCAGGAAAACACCGAATCAAGTCAGCAGTACGAAATATTTCAGAACATAGAGCGGTAAATACGTGTACAGGCAGCAAACGTGCAACTTAATAACTTTCAGGTCGCCTAAAATATAATGGATGGATAGCAACATTATTTGTTTCGGTTTACAAAACAAAGTTTGATTTGAAAACGGGCCTTATTAGCATTGATGCCCGCGAGCACTTTTTACTTGCTTGAAGCAAGCACCAAATTTTATTAAAAGAGCACCGGGGTGCTCGGGAGCACCAGGTTGAGAACGTCAGCTGTATACCATGTTCCAGCTACGTATTTAGGAAAGGGGGGGGGGGTGCGTTCCGTAGCATGTACATGTCAGTGAGGGGGATATCTTCAGAAGCAAGGTGAGGGGAGGGAGGGTTTGGGATGGAAGTAGTCTGCCATGTTATCCGAAGCTTTTATATATTCTCCTGTCGAAGACGGATGTGTCGGACCGAAAGGTGAAAATATCGCAGTCAAGCTGTAAACTAGCGACACAGCGCATTACCGTTCTCCAGACTACATCCTGTTACTTGAAAATCACTGTTCAGGGCTTGGTAGTGGTAGATTGAAAACGAAGGTGGAAAAACAAATAAAACAAATATATATATTTCTAAATGGGGTGGAAGACGGGGGCGGTGTGATACATGGAAGAAAAAAAACAACTGCTCCGTGACGTATTTCCTGCAAGAACAGTTTCAGATTTGAGTGATATCTAATGTCACAGTTGGGCCCACATGGGAAATGAAAATCTGGAACTGTTGTGACCATCAGATCATAAAGAATGAGACTGTGTCACGGTACTGAGGCGTCCATTATTACAGAGGATTCTGTGATAAGTAGGAAATGTGCGCAACAGAAGGAAACAAGAAAAAGTTATCCATCCTATCTCCTTATTATTACAAGAACGTCCAGCATGCACTATTTTTCTTCTTCCTTCGCTCTCAATCTCTCGCTGCCAAACCTGAACAGGACTTTGGAAGTAGCAAAATGTAGTCCGGAGAACGGAATGCGTTGTGTCGCTAGTTTACAGCCTTACTGCGATATTTGCACCTTTCGGTCCGACACATCTGTCTTCAGCAGGATGCATTATTCATTCTTACTAAAAAACACTTGGATAGCAAAGCAAAAAAAGTGTAGTCTTAGTTTGTTTCTTGTATTATTTTTGAATTTAAGCTGTCCATGTTGATTTGCATAATTGACGATATTTCTTCGGTTGCGGGTTACATTGGCTTTCCTTGTATCCTTTGGTGTAAGGAAAAAGGTGCGCTCTCTTAGTTGTAGGGCACAATGAGATGACTCAGTGAACTCACCGTCATGAAGGTCCCAGTAGCTGTCCCTACCGCTTTTGCCAGGCTGCTGTAACACAGCCTGTCTCCAAGAGCACCATGTTGATACAAGGTGGAGCCTTGGTCAGTATGGTTCATCTGAGGCCGACGTTGGCTTTAGCTCGCTCTCAATTTGCTAGATGCATTCACGGCACAAAGTCGGGAATAAAAAGTAGCGCGTTCAAGATGTTGACTTTTCTTTCACGTGTAGCGTCAGTCACGTGACGACCTTACTTTGCTTTCATTGGCCAAATACGTTGTCAGTGGCGTAGCAATGGATTCTGCAGATTGTATATTACTTTTGGGCCCCGGCGGTCAGGGGTGTCCCAGACAACGACTTACTGTTTACTTTTAGAATGTAAATCAAATCAAGACCAAATCTACGCGCATGCGCTTATTATTTTCTTTAAGTAATAAAAGAGAATGGATACCCAAACACGTGATTTAATATCCAGTAGGTATGCCACAACAACAATCTTTGATTGCAAGTTAAACCGACGCATAACGTCAACAACTGATGTGTTCAATTGTTGTCAAGACATATGCCACTACTCAAAAAGAAATATGATTTATTTGAAGTAGTTCATACCATTTCAGACACATCAGTCCTGGATTTGGAAATGGGAAACTAAACCGGAGAAACTTTGCAGAAATAGTCAAAGCAAAGATGAGCGAAGACCCTTTGAACACCGTAACAACACCAAAGCCAATCCCTACTGTACACAAACCCACATTGAAGCAGTATATCATTCCGGATTTGGTAGAAAATATACCAGGTATTGGAAATAAGAACAGCCAGTCTGAAAAAGAAAGAAGAGACATAACCCTGAGGTACATAGCGGAAAACTACCCAAGCATGGACTGGACCCATGCATTCACCGACGGTTCTGTAACAAACACAACACAGAATGGAGGGGCAGGGGTATTCCTGAGCCTACCAAATGGTAGAAAAATAACACTGTCAGTGGCAACTGGAAAATTCTCAAGCAATTTCAGAGCGGAGGCAGAGGCACTGAATGGTGCAGTAGAAGCAATGCGCACAGGCGAAAGCAATGAAAGCCAGAAAGTCCTGTTCACAGATGCCCTGGCCGTGGTTACAGCACTAAAAAGCCAGAAAAATACTGAACTTAATGATTTAAGAGCAGTACTCTGTCAACTATGCCAGCAGTCCGCACCAAAAAAGTAGTGGTACAGTGGGTTCCATCCCACTGTAACATCCAAGACAACGAGGAGGTAGACAGACTAGCAAAAGACTACCACAACCAGATTCTAGTGTGACCTACGAAGAGTCCAAAAGGCTTATTAGGGCCACATACATGGTCAAATGGGAAACAGAACACACTGGCTACACAAAAATTGATGCCTACTACCAGCTGAACAGAAGAGAGCAGGTCGTGGTCTTCAGACTCCGCACTGGCCACAACAGACTGAGGTACCATCTACTTAATAAACTGAAGATAGGTGGCACTCACGAATGCTCGTGTGGCACAGGGAAAATGACCGCTAACATTTGCTGCAAAACTGCCCGACGTACGAGGACCAGAGAAAGCACATGTGGCCATTACCCGTGCCAACACTAGACAAGCTCTATGGCAGTGTCGACAGCCTCAGGATGACAGCTGCTTTCTTCGAACAAGTTCAAGTTGACGTCTGACAGCGTACGAAGAAGAAGAAGAAGAAGAAGAAGAAGAAGAAGAAGAAGAAGAAGACACATCAGTCCAAGTCTTATTTAAGTGCCGCCGCTAAGCAAAAGCGCGACAAGAACGTGTAACCGGGCGGATCCCACTTTCTCTCTCTAGGAAGGAATAATCATCATTAGGTTCCCGTTTCTTGCGCGGGTCACAACCCTGTCTCTAGTCGTGTGGACTTTTCCAAAGTGACCAGTGGACGATTGGATCGTTCCTGCCCACTAAAAATACCCCAGTACGGTCATGCTGGCGCTGTAGTGGTCTGGGCTGTTGGTTCTGGCTGTTGGTACTGGCAGTTTCATTCCTCATTCGCGGGCCAGACTTGCAGTAGGTCGTTGGTTTCACTACTTTTGTCCGGCTGCTACACCGCTCCCTCTACCCCTGTTACCCTTTTGTTTACTTGTAATCGGCCCCTTTGGTACGTTTAGAAACTACAATGATAAGAAAGCCAGAATAGGTTAGTCTGCAGACGATCTAATTGAAAACGGGCTGTGTATAGACATTTCTAGTGCAACTGTCGGCTATGCATGTATATTTGACGAGGTTGCAGTAACATACAGTATTCAATGACGTTGACCTCAACAATGACGTTGACCTCAACAATGACGTTGACCTCAACAATGACGTTGACCTCAACAATGACGTTGACCTCAACAATGACGTTGACCTCAACAATGACGTTGACCTCAACAATGACGTTGACCTCAACAATGACGTTGACCTCAACAATGAAGTTGACCTCAACAATGACGTTGACCTCAACAATGACGTGGACCTCAACACCGACGTGGACGCACGAAGTGGAGCGTTGGGTACGATTAAAGTGTTGGTGTTCGAAATAACTAGCTGAAAGATATGTGGCATCCAGGCGGCTGTCTAGAACCGGACCTAAGTGCAAGCAGGTACCAATTTACAGCTAGGAGAACGGCTTACTGTCCCTACCAATTGTTGAAACCCACTGCGAACGTGGCGTGACGCAATCCGTCTAATCCCTCTGCTAACCACTGAAATACAATACCAGCGTTCCCGACTAAGATCATTTGGCTGTAACCTGGGTTCCGTTCTCTTTCTGTACACGTGAATTCATTGAGGCATACCAAAACATACTCTTATCGACAAGAGTTCACGATTCATTTAGAATAACAATCGTAAACGTCTTTCTGGCAAAATGGCCCCCACCAGCGCAAAAAATCTGGTGTGGTTCCTGAGTCTTGATATTGAGACCCGATCAGATCAGACCAGTTGTCATTACCTCATAATAGTTCGTCTACAATAGAAATCCATCGCCTCATATATTCTTCATTGATGATGTAAATTGGACAACTTGTTCTGCCCGTCTCTTGATCACTTCATCCCACTTACAGCGATGTCTGTTTACTGCCTGTTTGCCTGCTACCTCCCATTCTAGAACGATTTTCATGAAAGGGGTATGCATCTTTATATGGCCAAAATAATTTAACTCGTTTGTACATTTCAACTCTTTGCACTCTGAACTCCTTACTTTTGGTTCTTTTCTTTCCAATGGGCACACTCTTTCCATCTTTAAATCAACACATGTAGTGCCTCAATGCTATTGCCCAATCTACCAGCCCTCGCGATCTTCACATTGATGTCCAGTTCCTCCGCGTAACTGCGGGTTCCAACTTCGTCTTCAGTGGACCCAGTCTTGGGCCACGGAATTCAAGTGCATGGTAAGCCCTCCTCCAGAGACGTTTCGGATGTTGTTGTGTACAACAAGGGAGTCCGACGAACGCATTGGAGGTCTTACACGCGGTGTCTTTTTATGTTTGGGGGTACCAGATTGCTGTCGCCGTGCTCCATCAACCATTGTTTCGTTGCAACATGTGACCTGTCTATCTATATTTTGCATTGTCTGCATAGATTACCATATCATGGTGTGCAAAAGTGCAACAAAGATGGCGCCGTAACCGGCTGCAGGTCTACATTGTTTTGCTGTTCTAGTTCATTTTAGATGCCGCCAGACCACGGAGTTACTTGGGATTCACATTAGTCGACGACTTACACTTGTGTTCACGAAAACGTATTGTTATTTCCATTTGGGCTATTTAATTCGTTCGTTTTTTGTGTTTCCTTCCGTCCGATTATCCTGGCCTGGACATTGGCTATACGAATTAGCACTACGCTTAACATGTGTCGTATTTGACGGTCTAGTTCACACGGCTGAACTTCACGAGATTGGCGCCCTTCACTCTAACGGCAGACAGTGTCGGTTTTTGTGTGTGAAATGTAGACACGTGACCATAATGAACTGGGACACGTCGCTCGAGAGAGATGCCCAACTGACTCACACTCTGAGTCATAACTCTGAGTCATATCCCTACGACCTCTTGCGGTTGTGGGAAAGGCACGACACACAACGTTAGATGTCATCCCCCCTCCGCTGCCTTGCGGGATACCTGTTTACGAGAAAGGCTTCGGGAGTAAACCAGGAAAACAAATCTGTATCCTGTGCTTTTTCGAGTTGTCTCGATAAAATCTTGCCACTTGCCAAAGGTCGCTCAGGACCAGATAGTAAAATTGACAAAAGACGCAGTTACTTCCTCACTTTAATCCAAATCACCGGACAAGTCACCCATTTCAGCGGACACAGCAAGAGAAAAGACTGTTCACACAGATGAACAAAGAAAGTGGTCTTCACCACATGCGAAGGATGAACATCAACATTAATCTTGGGAGGGGGGAGGGGTAGATTGGGTTTGGTGGGGTGGAGTGGTGTAGAGAGGGGGGGGTAGATTGTTTTAGGTGGGGTGGATTGGTGTAGAGGGGGGGGGTAGATTGGGTTTGGTAGGGTGGAGTGGTGTAGAGGGGGGGGGGTAGATTGGGTTTGGTGGGGTGGAGTGGTGTAGAGGGGGGGTAGATTGGGTTTGGTGGGGTGGAGTGGTGTAGAGGGGGGGGGTAGATTGGGTTTGATGGGGTGGAGTGGTGTAGAGAGGGGTGGGCGAGCTAACATGCTTCATAACTTAGAATATGCTGTTAGAACAATTATCTAGAGTTAAGTGGATCACAGACTTCCTACACAAATACTAGACGTGTCTCTCTCATGTCTGTCGTCAACAGCTAAAGGAAAGAGAAACACAAGATCACGCAGTTATTTGATCAGCAAATGTGTCTTCCCTTGGTCCATGTGAACTCTCACTGCATGAATGTTTAACTATCACTGTTGAAGAGAAGTGCAAAGTAATGTGTGCTATGTCATCAATCACACGTAGAATGCAGCATCTGTGAAACTGTATTTTGGCTTCTGACAATGAATTTAACTAGATTGTAATGGCTTGTTTTTTTTTCTTTAAAATATTGGTGGCTTTCACATTCATAAAATAAGTTGTACAACTAATGGAATCTTTGTATGATGGCAAGTCAGTAATTACGTCACAATTTAAAAAAAAAATTAAGTACGAACTTAAAAACAATTTATTATTGACATATTATAATTTACATTTGCATTTCAAGTTTAACTACTCCGTCATTCGCGAAACATCTCCCGCCAAGGTGGTATCATGCATTTTGATGTTGGCTAAACTTTGCACTACCCTGTTGTAGGTGCTACCCTGTTTATCGTTAACCCCCTATCAGCTCAAATCAGGACGACCAGGTCGGGCAACATCAGTAATTATTAAGCATCCTTGAGAAAACGTATCGGGTAAGTTATGCACCACTGCACTCTTCAAATACTTCTCACCGCAATCTGGGATCACTTGCTATTAATATCCTTTGCAGAAAGTTCTTTTTAAAAATGCGCAACAGAAAAACGTCACACACTAAGCGGATTCTTCATGTTTTGGAACAGGAAGAAGTCACTAGAGGTCAAGCTCAGGCATTATGGTGGGTGGGGCATAATTTCATACCCGCACATGTTTCTGACGTCCAGGACTTGATTACTGAACTGAAGACGTGGTTCTAGGACCCATACGGAGGAATTCAACAACCAGGGCATCATGTAGGTGAAGAATAAATGGGGGAAGTGTGTCGTATTGAAGAGTGAATACATAGAGACGGACTCAAGTTCACACCAATTTCCAGGCAAGTACCTTGACTCCTTCATACTAAAGTGCTAAACTTGTCGACTATCCCTCGTACACTATGAGCACGGACGCCATTTTGAATCTTGGCTGCGCATGTGCATGTGATACATAACGTTTGCTGCCTACAATAATCACAAAGCTGGATGCTGCTGCCACTTAGTAGAATCTTTAAAAACTAGCAACTACATTTTTCAGCTATCGCATAACAGTTTGTGACCTACTTACTGACTTGTCCTCATAATTTATAAACCTGTTGTTGGTTTGGCTATATCAAATTATAGAACTTGACTGAAATGGATTTGTTCAAAAGCGATGACAGATTAACGAAAGTAGGCCCTCTAATACGTGCCAGTCTTCCTTACTCCATAGTCCACACGAAAGAGCCGTTAGAGCGAAAGAGCCGTTAGAGCGAAAGAGCCGTTAGAGCGAAAGAGCCGTTAGAGCGAAAGAGCCGTTAGAGCGAAACTGACCAAACCTTAACTCGCTCCCATGACGCTCCAGGTACAGTGCAGAAATTGAAAACATACTCATATCAACTATCAAACATCAAGCATGCAAGAACAATAACTCGTTTCATTCCGTCCCTAATGTTTAAGCGGGAGTTGGATTACATTTTCAGACTGAGATATCCAAGTATTTGCCAATCTTTATATACAATTGGCTCACAGCTGGTGTGAATTTCGACGGACTGTGACTAACATGCTGTGAAAATAAAGGCTTAGAAAACACAAACAAAGCCATTGACAGTCACATCAGCAGGGCGTCGAGCACACTTGTTTGATTGCCCTACGTCGCACATTGTATTTTGTGTAATTCCCCTACACTTAAACTCTGTTCCAATTCTTCTCAAAATTCCCTGTAATTGTCCAGGCAAAGAATATTTTAAAAAGTATAATTACAGGGTATTCCTGTTGTTGACGTTTACCGTGAGGATTTTTAGGGTTGAGGAATAAAGGCCACTTTGCCCTGTTGTCGCCATTCACTCTGCATGTTTTTATTTGACTGCCCATCATCTTAATGTAGCATGTCCTTTGCGGTAATGTTACTCTCACAACAATTATCTTTTGCCAGCTCTCCCACCTCTGTCACTGCTATCTTCAAGAACCTCTTGTATGCCCTGTGCCCTTCTTCTCCTAGGTCTGCATCTGTCCCACTTACCAGGTACCATTGTGGCGATTGATGTGGCCAGACTATTGTAGTTTCCTAGGCATACTATTTTTACTAGCCAAGTGTGTTCTACATGCCGCTCCTTCATGGTTTCTCTGTCTCACATTCTTATACACACACATCTACATTTCTCAATTCACATATTCATGTGTCATAATTATACACGCATATATTATCACATACAAACGCGTGCTATCATATGTACACATACAATATTGTTTCGACTCTCACATTCTTATTACTTACAGTAAGTCACAAATATACTTACACCCAGTCAGACCAACACATACACATTAAGTCCACACAATCACCCAGCCATGCACACATCGACACATTCATGTACACATGACACATTCATGCACACAAAATCACCGATTTACAATCATTCACAGCCTCCCACATATATCCATAACAACTTATGCATGCACACATTTACATAGTCACTCATATAGACACTTTCACAATTTCATTTACACAAAATAACACATATACACACAGTCCCTCACGTATTGTAGACACACATCCAAGTACGCACCACCACTTATACTATTTAGAATGCTCTCACATACACCGGAAGTCAATCATACGTCCACACAATAGCTACTCACATGCAGACACAATTATTCACATACACTCCACATACACGGTCACTCGCACGCACACACACATACACTACACACTTATATACTCCAACATCTGCCCACGTAAAGCCTTCCGTCTTGAACCTTTAAACAAGTGGTCATAATTTCGTTCGCCATTGATGATACCGGATGTGACATTCCATGACGTCTGATAGCGGACGTACACCCCTAAACACTGCATGATTTACCCTGCGGACACAGTGGACGCCTCTATACAGAAACTTCATACCACGATGTAAGACTTAATGCCGTCCAACTTTTCTCTATAGGAGAATAACTACAGGATTAGTCATCTACGTCGATTTGAATTGAATGTATTATCAACCAGAAACCGATACTTAATATCCCATTTTTACGGATTGTTGACAGATGTAATACTGCCACTTATATGCTGAGTTTGAATTCAGGAAGCAGACGATGTTGTTAATACATTTTAACGTTTCTTTATTTCCTTGTCGTTCAATCTTATGTAATGTAATGTAAGGTCATATATTTTCCCCACAAAAGTGAAGGTCTGTCTCTGCTTTCTACTGTATCCATACAGTTTATGCTCTCGAATAACCACATTTTCTATTTTCTTCATGACACTGAGATCTGGCTGCGAAATGTCACGTCACAAAACTCACTTTCCTTAATTAATCATATAAATATTTTTTTTAGTTCAGAAAACAAAAAAGTCTCTATCGGACTTCTCTTGTTGTCATGCAGCCTATCGCTCAGATCAGCTGAAGAAGGTGGTGATATTGCTTTGTTCCTCTCGTGGCGCCGACATATTTGGATAAAGTGTTAAACTGTTTGTGTGTTCTTTCAACAAAACACATGTCTGTATGTCTGCTTTTTTAATCTGTTGATCAAGTTATCTTTCAATCCTGTGGTCCTTCAGAAAGATGAACTTTGTCATTTGATCTCCTGCTTTGGAGAAGAGGTTTTATAAAATGATGTTTTGCAATTTGTGCCCTTAGTCTTTAAATCAGTTTGTTTGTGCCCTCGGTAGACTTCCTCCAGTACAGAACAGCACGATGAAATTAGATAGATCCATGAGCCATAGAATAACTCTCCAACAAGGCGTACCCCAGGGAGGAGTCATCTCTCCTACCCTCTTTATCCTGTTCATTAACGATATAGCGGGATAACTCCCAAAGAAAGTATCCAGTGCCCTACACGCTGATGATTTCGCCATGTAGAGTGCTGCAGAAAAACTACCAATAGTTAAAAACAGAATGCAAACATCAATGGACACTGGGTTACAGATTGAGGGTTACAGATTAACATCTCAAAGACAGTTACAACATGTTTCTCACTGCCAAACACCAAGGAAGAAGCAAAACTTACTCAAAATGGCAAAGAGCTTCTACAAAGCAAATATCACTGTGTACCTCGAAGTAAAAATGAACAAGAGACTCGCATGGAGGAATCACATACAGGATATAGAATAAAAAGCAACCAGAAAGCTATCCCCTATAAAGAGGCTGCCTGGAACAAGCAAATAGCAAAATCCTTAAAAATGTATATACTGGCACTGTCAGGCCAGCACTTGAATACGGCATGACAGCCTGGACCACAGCATCAAAAACAAAACACGGAACGCCTAAACAAAATTCAAAACACAAGGTTAAGGATAATAACGAGAGCAATGAAGACCCCACCAATTCAGACAATGGAAACATACAAACCTAAGGCCCCTATATAATAGACGAGAGGAAAGAGTGCTGACACATTGCGAAAAGATGCTACGCATGCCTGATCATCCCACACATGTCAAACTGAAACACCCAGTAAAACATAGGCTTAAGAGAACCAGCTTCATTCATACCTAAAAGCCACCTACACTAACAATATGGGGACCTAATACCAAACCAACCTACAGAAATAGAAATGCTTATAAACTATGAAGAGCCAAGCTGCAACACAAACAATATCGCAGTAAATTCAGAGATCCCAGGAGTCAGAAGAAAAGATCAATCCATGTCCACGAGCTGAAAACTTTGGCACAAGCAATGTTTGAGGAGAAACATAATACCAAGAAATGGACACAGGTGTACACATATTGTTCAGCAGAGGGGCTTGGCCAGAATGGGGGAGGAGGTATTGGACACAAAAGTGGAAATTTCACAGAAGAGGCTTTCCACAAATCTCAGAGCAGAATATATGGCCCTCCTGCAGGCACTAAGAATACTAAAGATAGAAAAGCAACCACCAACAAAAATAGTTCTCTTCACCAACTGCAGATCTTTAATAGAGGCAATACAAAACACAAACAACGAACTGCTGTTATCAGAAATCAGAGCGGAACTAACAAAACTTCAGAACCTCAACACTATCACTCCAGTGGCTACCCTCCCACTGTGGAATCACAGGAAGTGAGAGAGATGACACTGTCAAAAGATGGCAGAAAAAGGCACAATTTAATTATCGAGAACCAGAGAGATCAAGAACATCATTACAAATCAGTATATGCAACAATGGAGAGAAGATAGAAACATCAGCAGTACACCAGACCCAATTGACCAGCTCAAAAGAAATCAACAAACTACCTTATTTGGCATGAGAACTGGTTACTGCAGACTACTAGAACATCTATACCGACTGAAGATCTCACACGCCGATGAGTGCCCATGTGGAACATGGGAATGCCCAATCTTTAGGAAATGACATGCTAGACCTGACAGAGGTTGCGGAGCTGAGACAAAAAGCTGTAGGGAAGCCACTCCGACCTGGTGAAGACTACAGACTTCATCAAGGCGACTGGCCTGTAGATATAGCATGACCACAAGATCCTCAACGCAAAGAAGAAAAGGAAGGCGTAAACCAAGTGAAAACTGGGAAGGTAGAGTAGTATTGTAACTATTGTCCCACGTATGGTAGTTGTCCCACGTATGGTAGTTGTCCCATTTATGGTAGTTGTCCCACGTATGGTAGTTGTTCCACTTATGGTAGTTGTCCCACGTATGGTAGTTGTTCCACTTATGGTAGTTGTCCCACGTATGGTAGTTGTTCCACTTATGGTAGTTGTTTCACTTATTGTAGTTGTTCCATTAATGGTAGCTGTCCAACTTGTGGGAGCGGTCCTAATTATAATACCATTCATAATTGTGGTAGAAGTCATAATTGTGGTTGACGTCCTAACTGTGGTAGGGGTCGTACCTGTGGTAGGGGTCGTACCTGTGGTAGGGGTCGTACCTGTGGTAGGGGTCGTACCTGTGGTAGGCTAACTGTGGTAGGAGTCGAAACTGTGGTACAGGTAGGAACTGTGGTAGGCTAACTGTGGTAGGAGTCGTAACTGTGGTAGAGGTTGGAACTGTAATTGAGAGCCTTACTGTGATATTGGTCCTATGTGTGCTAGAGGTCCTAATTGTGATATTGATACTATCTGTTGTAGAGGTCCTAAATGGGATTTTGGTCATAATTCCGGTATTGGTCAAATATATCATAACTTGATCAATAAACATATTTCGGTAGTTGCACTAAGCAGGTACGATAAGAGACAAATAGTTTATGGCGGGAAGACTCTACGATAAGTCCAGAATCGATCAGCTTAGCATCACAGACATTAACCATAACTCCTGGACGTGATGATGTATATTATGCAAACATTTCCGGCAATTCGCCTCACTTTCCTGTTCACCTAAAGATCACAGAGAGGAAATGTCAGACCACCAGAGGTAGTCCTTCGCGTGATCCCCCCATCCGTCACAAGTCATTGATTCTGGTGGTAGTTTTGCTCTGTTAACTTTTCTCAATTAAGTGTTTGTATCATGTATTTGTTGGATGTGAATTAAATGTATTCTTTAGAAGTATTAATAACGAGGGTCTAGCAAGAAGTTTATTCAAACCAATATAAATGAATATTCGAGTAGTTTTGGAAGTGATCTGTCTGTGACAGAGACCAGAATAAGACTTTTATATTGTCACATTGAAGATCGTGGCAGCGTGTTTCCCTCTAGGACAAAAGATTCTGTCTGTGACGGAGCTGAGATTATACTAACTGTCACAACCAACTGTCACACTGAGAGTCGGGACGACTTGTTTCCCTCTAGGACAACAGTTTTTCTGTCTGTGACCGAGCTGAGAATATACCAACTATCACAACCAAATGCCACACTGGTAGTCTGGACAACGTGTTTCCCTCTAGAAGTACTACCTGTCCCATCGAGCAAGTCCCGATCGTAAGATGGGACTAACGGTTCGATAAAACCCATCTTGAGTAGAAATCTTCGGCTCATTATCACACTCCATCATTCACGTATATCATACGCAAGCTGAGTGTAGAGTAGCTTTATGAGTGTTCAAGAACGCTCTAGAAAGAAGACCCATTTATGTTGGGAATTTCAGTATTCATTTAGATTTAATTGCCTCCGCGGATCTTCTGTCCACCCTTTGTTCCAGTTTCTATAGCTAAGCCTGTTGCTTTGAAGCATTCATTGTTTTAAATGGGTGACCATGTTTCCAATTTTGGTCATTTTGAAAGCGTCTTTCTCATACATACTTGAATATGATGGGACAGACAAATATGTCGTGATCATCTGCAACGATGGTTGGGAGTGTAGTATTGGTCATGATAGATCTGGATTTTGAACGATGTTAAATTACCTTTTCCAGACAGTCTAAAATTATTTTTCAGTTTTTTTCAGTCATCGATGAATACTTGTCTAGCCAGGGTTAGTTGGTTCGCGATGCGCTTGAAGAATTTCATGTTTTTAATGCTTGAGTAGTCTGTCGGGTTCATTGTGTATGACAAGGACTAAAATAGGACCACTGCCCACCCCCAACCCCCGAGCATGTGGTAAGAGACGACTTACTGTGTGACATGGCATAACACCGGCTATGGTTAGATGGTTTTTTTAAGACCAGCATAGATGGTGCCTAACAGGCTGTGGGTTTACTTTGGTCTAGTGTTTGACTCACATCTACTAACATGCTTCCGAACTTGATAGGCGCCATCTGGGAACAAGAAAGCTTACCAAAGAGTTGGAGACAGGGCTACCTGACAAAGTTGCCTAAGAAGGGAGATTTACAGGAATTAAAAAAACCATAGAGGAATAATGTTATTATCAGTGCTGAGAAAGGTGTTAAATAGAGTAATACTAGAAAGGTGTTAAATAGGGTAATACTAGAAAGGTGTTAAATAGAGTAATACTAGAAAGGTGTTAAATAGAGTAATACTAGAAAGGTTGAAAAAGGCAGTGGATAACAAGATAAGAGATGAGCAGGCGGACTTCAGACAGAATAGATCATGCATTGACCAGATAGCTACAATGCTGATAATTGTGGAGCAATCATTGGAATGGGATTCGAGTTTGTACATCAATTTCATGCTTTCGACAGGTTGGACAAAGATATACTCTGGAAACTACTGAGGCCCTATGTAATTCTTCATAATCTCACAAACATAATTAGACAGACGTATGAAAGTATGCAATGTAGTGTTTTACATGAAGGACAACTCACAGAGCCATTCAAAATTAAATCGGGGGTACGACAGGGTTGCCTGCTGTCGCTTTTACTGTTCATCCTGGCAGTGGACTGGATTATGAAAGTAATAACAAATGAGAGAAATGGAATCCAGTGGACCTCGAATAAACAGCTTTAGCACCTAGATTTTGCAGATGATATAGCCCTTCTGTCCAACAGCCAAAACCAAATGCAAAGTCAACTGGATAGACTGAACACTATACCTCTAAACAAGTCGGTTTGAAGATCCATGAGGAAAAGACATAAATAAGGTCAATGCAGCAAACACAGAACCAGGCTGAGAGGAATCCCACTGGAAGAGGTAGAGGTATTTACATACCTAGGAAGTATTACATACCTAGGAAGTATCATCAACAAGGAAGGAAGGCCAAACGAGGATATAAAAACAAGGTACAAAAAGAGTTGCATTCTACAGTAAATGACCGGGTGTCAAACCTTCCTCAGGGACGATGAGGCTAACGTCCGGTCAGGCAAAACACAGGTGGTTAGCCAGAGTCAGGAGAGATATACTGGCCAAGACCCTCACCTGACGGGACGATAAGGCTAACGTCTGGTCAGGCAAAACACACTGGTCAGAGAATGTTAGCCAGGGTCAGGAGAAATATACTGGCCAAGACCGTCACCTGACGGGACGATGAGGCTGTCGTCTGGTCAGGCAAAACACATGTGGTTAGCCAGAGTCAGGAGAGATATACTGGCCAAGACCCTCGCCTGACCTCCTCGTTGGTCGTCCTGGAAACGGGCTGTTGTCGAGGAAAATAGTCTGGCAAACAAGGTGAGGTGAGACGTCATCTCCGTAGTAGTGAGCGACACAGAGGTAGCATAGCACAACCACCTGGAGGACCCTAGTCCACCTTCATCAGCACGTTCGAAATGTTAAGAAAGCTACTGCAACCCGTCACTTAACGCCCTGTTCAGGTCGCACATAGGAGTAACCTACTCATTTGCAAACAATAACCTTCCTGAATTTGTCTCTTGTGGCATCTGGCCCATTACGGTATATCTATTTTCCCTCTCTTTTCTGGATCCGTTAAAACACTTGCTACCTGTCGTTTTTGGAACCTGAAATACTCGATTAAATCGTGTTTGCTTATTGCAATTTAAATTTCGCTGTCAGAAAACAAACAGAATAAATCAGCCGTGCAACCTTATCGCTTAACAGGCAAGCCAAAACTAAAACAAGAAAAATGGTTGGTGCTTCGTAATGTCAGATTAAACAAAAGTAAGGGGAAAAGTACATTGTCAGTAAGCGCTCTGGTCAGGCTGATGGCTCTTCAATTATTTATGCTCACTTTCCCGCCATTCCTGCAATTACCCCCCCCCCCCTCCCCTTCCGCCCTGCCTACCTCCCCTCCCTTACACATTTTGAAATATGGAAGTGAGTGACATTTAACACACTAGCATTCAAGGGCAGATCATTTCGTCCTGCACACAGTAACATAGCAGACTTCAGAATGAGTCCAGTTGTCGTTACCGGGGAAGAAAGATTGAGTCCACTTTATACCCATGTGTGCCGTAAAAGAGTGACTACAGTGGGGTCTGCGCAGTGTGCAGACAATAGCTTCATTTCAACCACAGTATGAACAACCTGCACCCTACCGGAGCTTGAGCCCGTGTCTTCAGGATGATAAACTGGTGAGGCTAACCCCTAGCCCGTCAAACTCCTCCCACTTGGTAATAATCTATGCTGAACTCGTATCATAGCCACTAACTAACCCACTTCTCCCACCTGGTATCACCATGCGTATTACCACTACGATATTTCCCAACCTGCTCGTGTCACCCCCCCCCCCCCCCCCCCTGGAGGTCGACACTATCAACCACCATCACGTAACGTTTACTCGATCTTGTCACAAACCGTGTTATCATTTCATGTACACTCACAAATAATGCTATCATTTCATGTACACTCACAAATAATGCTATCATTTCATGTACACTCACAAATAATGCTATCATTTCACGTACACTCACAAATAATGCTATCATTTCATGTACACTCACAAATAATGCTATCATTTCATGTACACTCACAAATCTTGTTATCATTTCATGTACACTCACAAATAATGCTATCATTTCATGTACACTCACAAATCTTGTTATAATTTCATGTACACACAAATCTTGTTATCATTCTATGTGCAATCACCTGCCACTTATCACATCGCTTTACCTGTGTACCAAAACATGATGTATAGAAGTCTTTGGTCTGCTGTCTCTGCCCTATTTGTACTTCACGTTCATCCCTTTCGTCATTAGCTGAACGTCTCCGGCAAAGATGAAGTTTTTAGTGCAGCAAACAGGCAGCACTCCCTCAAGTCCGTTACCTTAAAATAGTGGTGAGGGAGCTTGCATGTCTCAATGATTACAGGAGCTAGGGAAGATCATGCACAGATCACATAGCTACGCTACGCATCATAGTAGAACAAAGCATTAAATAGAAATAATCCATATACGCAAATTTTATAGACTATGAAAAGACATTTGACAGTCTGGGTCGAAGTACTATATGGCAACTGTTGATACACTGTGGGATACCAGAGAAGTACACAACCCTCATCCAGAATATGTACAAAGACACAGTTAGTAGAGTGCTACATGAAGGGGGACTGACTGAGCTTCGGGCTGCAAACAGGGATGAGATATGGATGCCTGCTCTCCCCTTTCCTTTTCTTGTTGGCTGTAGATTGGATAATGAAGACATCAACCGAAGGCCAAAAAAAACAACAGGTATTCAGTAGACACAATTGTCACAATTGGAGGACCTGGACTACGCAGATGGCCCGGTACTTTTGTCACACAGTCATAGTCAAATGCAATAGGAAATTGACAGGGTGAAAGAACAATCAACCAAACTGGGACAACATGAATAAAACCAAGCTTCTTAAACTCAACACTAGCAGCAAAGAACCAATCATGCTGGAAGGAGAGCAGTTGGAGGAAGTGGATACATTGACCTATTTAGGCAGCATAATTGGCACTTCATGAGGTACAGATACAGGTAAGCATCAGAATTGGAAAGGCACGAGGGGAATTCCTGACACTAAACAATATATGGAGATCCAGATATGTCAAGAAACACACCAGAATTAGAATATTCAACACAAGTTTTAAGTCGGTGTTGCTGAATGGAGCGGACACATGGAGAACGAGCAAGGGCATACAACAAAGACTCCAGTCCTTCATTAACACATGCCTACCAAGGATAAAAAGGCAGAACATGGTCAGAAATGAAGACTGGCGGGAAAGGCGCAAACAACAACCATTGGAACAACAAATTAAGCGAAGAAAATGGCGCTGGATAGGACAAACACTCTGGAAGGCACAGTATAACATAGTCAGAAAGGCTATTACATGGAACCCTCAGGGAAAAAGAGAGAGAGGTAGACTGAAAAATACGCGGAGAAGAGAATGTGAGAAGGAGCTAAAACTAAATAATGAAACCTGGAGAGAGGCAGATAAAGCAGCCCAGGACCGTGTACGTTGGCGGGATGTTGTTGATGGTCTGTGAAAGAGGAGTCCAGGGCCGTGTACGCTGGCGGGATGTTGTTGATGGTCTGTGAAAGAGGAGTCCAGGGCCGTGTACGCTGGCGGGATGTTGTTGATGGTCTGTGAAAGAGGAGTCCAGGGCCGTGTACGCTGGCGGGATGTTGTTGATGGTCTGTGAAAGAGGAGTCCAGGGCCGTGTACGCTGGCGGGATGTTGTTGATGGTCTGTGAAAGAGTAGACCAGGACCGTGTACGCTGGCGGGATGTTGTTGATGGTCTGTGAAAGAGGAGACCAGGACCGTGTACGCTGGCGGGATGTTGTTGATGGTCTGTGAAAGAGGAGACCAGGACCGTCTACGCTGGCGGGATGTTGTTGATGGTCTGTGAAAGAGGAGACCAGGACCGTGTACGCTGGCGGGATGTTGTTGATGGTCTGTGAAAGAGGAGACCAGGACCGTGTACGCTGGCGGGATGTTGTTGATGGTCTGTGAAAGAGGAGACCAGGACCGTGTACGCTGGCGAGATGTTGTCGATGGTCTGCAACAAGAGGAGAGACGGGCTTTGGTTGATTGAAACAGGCGGCAACTGCTCTTGGACTGTCGATTCTGTGAGGTGGATGTTCAAGAAGCTGCAACCTTAGCTGATCAATTTTTGACTGCGTTCATCGAGCTGTATGGAGTAATCTTAACATGACGACCAGGTCTGGCTTCATCAGCAATGTTTGAGCACCATCGAGAAAATGGATTAATCCAGTTATTTTCCGCCTGTTAGATCCATTTCAGAAAATCTTTTGTTTCCCCTTCTCCTCACACATCTCCACTCCCTAAAATAATTTACATTAGCACACTTTTCTTTGACTGTCCACTTTATGAACACCGACTCCATTTTGTATCTTAGCTACGCACGTACACGCGACACCCAGAATCTGTTAATTTCAGTAATCACTAAACTGACCGTTGCTGCCACATAACACTTATTTACTTTCGTGTCCGGCAACCTCACACAGTCTTCACCCAGACACCAGCCACCGGAAGTGCTCTTTCATTTGCCTCCACCAGGTCATCTCTGTACACGATGCTTGCATGCTGGGACAAATAATCAGATATTCGGGGTCCTGGACGGCTCCAAATTCCCAGTATTCATCGTCTACATATTCCCACTTTTTCAGATGAGACCCACATTTGGACACACCAGTACTTAACCCTTTACACCCTAACCTGCCCATTGTATGTTCTATGGAAACCGAAAACACTACTTAAATGTTCAATGCAACTGTTAATGGCTTGTTCTGTTCTGGGATAGCATTTACATCGCATAAGTAAACAAATAGTATTTGAATAAGGCAAAGAAGTATTTCCATGCCCTTATGATTTTGTATTTCCTGTTTTAAGGCTTAGGGTGTTAAGGGTTAACCAGTTCAGAGATCTCCACGTAGTATATAACAAATCATGTTCTGGCACAGGTTCTTCTGTAATCTTCATCCAACCTACACCGTTATTTTAGCGACCCTTCTCTATGTGGTGTCACCTAATGACACATTTAGAAACAACCAACTTCATTTTTCAGCTATCCCATTTCAGTCTGTGACCTAATTATTGACTTACTGTCGATTCTTGTAACAACTTCCCAGGCTGAAGAGTCACACTAAAATACACATTAGGCGTATTATATCTCTACCGGGAACCATAAGGTACATGCATAAGTCTATATGTATATGTAGAAACTCGTATCGCAAATATGATCTAATGTATTTACATTTTATCACTATTGATGGCGGTTAAAACACGAAAATATTGGAACACCTTTGAGGAAACATTGACCATAATCGAGAAAGGGGAGTAGACAAATTATGAATTTTGTTCTAGTTAACATTTCCCCCTACACCCCCACCACTACCAAACACCCCACCCACCCACATCCCTGGTTTCACATTCAGTCGTATAATACTATGCGCCTATGGAGCATAGTGTCTATTGCCTTCTGCCATCATGTCGTAATAGGAGGGCTTTTTTTTTACCGAACTAGCAACCTATTCAAATAAAACAGTTCGATCTGGCGGGGATCTTCGCCATCCCAGGCAGGATTCTTGGCGAACACTGATACGACTCCTCATATGTTCTGACAGGACACCTGACAGGACACCTGACGGACGCCGACAGAACTTCTCGCAAGCGCAGACAAAAGCTCTCACTAGCCCAGACAAAACTTCTCACGAGCCCAGACAAGAGCTCTCACGAGCCCAGACAAAACTTCTCGCGAGCCCAGACAAGAGCTCTTACGAGCCCAGACAAGAGCTCTCACGAGCCCAGACAAAACTTCTCACGAGCCCAAACAGAACTTCTCGCGAGCCCAGACAAAACTTCTCGCGAGCCCAGACAAGAGCTCTCACGAGCCCAGACAAGAGATCTCACGAGCCCAAACAAAACTTCTCACGAGCCCAAACAAAACTTCTCACGAGCCCAAAAAAAACTTCTCACGAGCCCAGACAAGAGCTCTCACGAGCCCAGACAAAACTTCTCACGATCCCAGACAAGAGCTCTCACGAGTCTAGACAAAACTTTTCACGAGCCCAGACAAGTGCTCTCACGAGCCCAGACAAGAGCTCTCACGAGCCCAGACAAGAGCTCTCACGAGCCCAGACAAAACGTCTCACGAGCCCAGACAAGAGCTCTCACGAGCCCAGACAAAACTTCTCACGAGCCCAGACAAGAGCTCTCACGAGCCCAGACAAGAGCTCTCACGAGCCCAGACAAAACTTATCACGAGCCCAGACAAAACTTCTCGCGAGCCCAGACCGGATTCTTGTTGAGACCTCGTAGGAACACCTTTACTGCAGAAATAATTAATAGAAGGGCGTGTAGCTGTCATTCAAAGGTTTCCTGAAAGTAGTCAATAGCGGTGTTTTCTCCCGCGTCTGTTAAATTAACAAGGGCGGGTTGTGCCCACACATAACTCATTAACTAGATGCGCCATGTAACAGGGACTTTGATTAGCCCAACTAATAGGTTATTTAGTCTATGAACTAACCTAACTACAAATGTCAATTCTGACACGTCAGATGTAAAGGTTGCGATTAACACAGCTGATAGGTTATTCAGTCTGTGCCAATTCTAAGACGTCATCGGTAATGGCTGTAAATGGTTGTGGTCACTCTTCTCTTCTCTTTTCCGTACATCTTTCGAAATGTGTGAAACGTCAACAAGACCAATAAATTCTACGTCCGTGTACAGGGGATGAGAAGTTTGTTTTATACGTAGGCAAATTGAAAAGTGTGTACTTACAGCGCTGATAACTGTGATAACAGTGCTCAAAATCAAGTAACACGTGTGTGAAAACAATCTCTAATAAAGTGACAAAGGGGCATGAAGTGACATGCGCCTGTAATGTGACGCATGCGCACAACAGACAGTAAAATGGTGGATTACATGGAAATACGGTGGAAGCTGGAATTTAATTCCTGACGCGGAAGGTTGTGTGTGCATCGATGAATGACTGCAGTATATGGTGACGCCAGTGTGGATGTCAGTGCTGTCAGGAGGTGGGCACGACTGTAAAAGGCGACAATCCAGCCACGTCGAAGCTGCATAACAAAGCGTGTGGATCCACAGCACGAAGCTCGCTTGGAATAACTGTTTAGTGTAAATCGTTGTGTCAAGCAAAATAATTTCCTGCAATAATTATGACTTGGCTTTGCTTGGCTTGGCTTGGCGTCGTTCGTTCTCAATTTCCCTCTAACAAACCCTGACACGGGCCTAAGTAGCAGAATGTAGCCCAGAGAACGGAATGCGTTGTGTCGTAGTTTACAGCTTGACTACGATACTTGCATCTTTCGGTCTATTATATCCAACTTTAGCAAGCATTTTTTGAGTACTGGGTTAGCATTCCCTCTTCGATCCATTCTCCTTAGCCAGTCTGTTCTGTTGCAGCCTGTTATCCAGGATCACCGCGTGCAGACGTAGAAGGGTCTTGGCAGTTCTGGTTCGCTGGCCCTGACGCTAGTAGTCAACTATGGGTCGCTGACCGCTGCAGCTCATGCGCTTATGATTTCAATTGAGCATATCCATCACATTATCCATGTACTGCTTGGGTACAGGAAAGTGTGTGAGATGGGTCCCTTGTGTACAGGAAAGTGTGTGAGATGGGTCCCTTGTGTACAGGAAAGTGTGTGAGATGGGTCCCTTGTGTACAGGAAAGTGTGTGAGATGGGTCCCTTATGTACAGGAAAGTGTGTGAGATGGGTCCCTTGTGTACAGGAAAGTGTGTGAGGTCGGTCCATTGGGTACAGGAAAGCGTGTGAGATGGGTCCCTTGTGTACAGGAAAGTGTGTGAGATCGGTCCCGTGGGTACAGGAAAGTGTGTGAGATGGGTCCCTTGTGTACAGGAAAGTGTATGAGATCGGTCCTTTGGGTATAGGAAAGTTTGTGAGATGGGTCCCTTGTGTACAGGAAAGTTTGTGAGATGGGTCCCTTGAGTATAGGAAAGTGTGTGAGATGGGTCCCTTGGGTACAGGAAAGTGTGTGATGGGTCCCTTGGGTACAGGAAAGTGTGTGAGATGGGTCTTTTGGGTACAGGAAAGTGTGTGAGATGATTCCCTTGGGTATAGGAAAGTGTGTGAGATGGGTCCCGTGGGTACAGGAAAGTGTGAGATGGGTCCCTTGGGTATTGGAAAGTGTGTGCAATACGTTTCTCACGGGATTACGGTGAGTGTCTGTGGGCCGTGATTGGGACCACAGTGAGTGTGTGTGGACTGTGATTGTGACCACGTTGAGTGTGTGTGTGGGCCGTGATTGGGACCACGGTGAGTGTGTGTGGGCCGTGATTGTCACCACGTTGAGTGTGTGTGTGGGCCGTGATTATTACCATGTTGAATGTGTGTAGGTCGTGATTGTTACCACGTTGAGTGAATGTGTGGCGTGATTGTGACCACGGTGAGTGTGTGTGGGCCGTGATTGTGACCACGGTAAGTGTGTGTGGGCCGTGATTGTGACCACGGTGAGTGTGTGTGGGCCGTAATTGTGACCACGGTGAGTGTGTGTGGGTCGTGATTTGTGACCACGGTGAGTATGTGGGCCGTGATTGTGACCAAGTTCAGTGTGTGCGGGCCGTGATTGTGATCACGTTGAGTCTGTGGGCCGTGATTGTGTCCAAGTTCAGTGTGTGCGGGCCGTGATTGTGATCACGTTGAGTCTGTGGGCCGTGATTGTGACCACGGTGAGTGTGTGTGGGCCGTGATTGTGACCACGGTGAGTGTGTGTGGGCCGTGATTTGTGACCACCGTGATAATGTGTGGGCCGTGATTTGTTATCACGGTGAGTGTGTGGGCCGTGATTGTTACCACGTTGAGTCTGTGGGCCGTGATTGTGACCAAGTTCAGTGTGTGCCGGCCGTGATTGTGGCCACGTTGAGTCTGTGGGCCGTAATTGTGACCAAGTTCAGTGTGTGCCGGCCGTGATTGTGACCACGTTGAGTCTGTGGGCCGTGATTGTGACCAAGTTCAGTGTGTGCCGGCCGTGATTGTGACCACGTTGAGTCTGTGGGCCGTGATTGTGACCAAGTTCAGTTTGTGCGGGCCGTGATTGTGACCACGTTGAGAAATAATGACACATCACCAGAACGACATTCCAAGCTTTAAGAAAGTGAATAGCTCATGTGTAAATCTTGCATGTGAATGAAAGTATCTCCTCAGAGGCAAAACTTGTCAATTCGCCCTCGTAGTTCTCATTACATCATGTGTAAGGATAATGAGAGATAGGGCTGTAGCTGAGCGGAGAGAGACAGAACGGACAAGAACCTAAAGTACCAGAATGGAGATGTACGCGGGGGCTTTCACCTGGCCGTGATTTGGCAACTTGAGTGATTTCACAAGCGCAGACAGAGCTTTGCCATTTGGAAGTTCCACTCCGGGCAGATTACACCAAGCTCAGCTTATTACTGGGTAGGGCGAACGACAGTATACACCTAGGTCTTTCAGGTTGTTAGGTTGGTTAGGGGTGGGGTTTGGGGGGGGGGGTGTTGGAGGAGACGGGGGGGTGAGGGGGGGAGCACAGAGCCGACACCCCTGTTCGTGTATTTTTTTAAAAACATTTTGTTATAGAAGCAACAACACATGAACTAACTTTACCGCGGGATGCGTAGTCAGAGCGTAAGTCTCGCATAACTGACGCCAGTGAATTCCCACAGAGGTATTCCACAGAGGTAGTCCACAGAACACACGTCTGTCCGGGAGGAAGTGTGAGAAACGTCATTGTACAAGAGCTCAGTATTTTATGAGGTTTGGGAGTGGGGGGTGGAAGTACCTTGTACCTTGTCTTTTCTTTTCTCACAGTAGACCAGGTATCCATTTACAGATGGGTCGACTTGAGCGGAGGTCAAGCTCGGTACCTTAAAACGTGTCGTTAAAAACGATTGAAGAGGCTTTTGCTTGGGACAATCTAACAACTTGATCATGTGAAACTATTGCTTTCAAAACCGCAACAGTAAATACTCGAATACAGACTACCTGCAAGGAGTCAGCAGTAGTGCTTCAGATGGATCGATAATGCGAATCATCATTGGACATCACCCTTAACGTTTATATCAGAAGATAAGACTGATACGCCGAGCAGATTATGATGTAATGTTCGTCCAACAAATGTGATGAAGACTATTGTCTCTGTTCAGCTTTTTTGGAAACTCTTTTACTTTTGTTCTGTCCACTGAAATCGGAGAAATAATTACTCGCTCGGTAATTTGAATTAAAGTGAGAATGATTTGAGCAATTTGGCAACCTAACTCTCTCGCACTGAACTATCTTTAGCCAGTGGCAATATGTCATCGAGACGGCTAGAGATAAGGCAGGATGCAAATTGTTCCTCAAAACAAATGTCAAATTTTATTTTCATGTTTGTGCTCAGTGTCTATGTATTAGTAACTATTGGCTTTTTTCATTTAATAGACAATTCTTGTTGTCAAGTGTAGGTAATACAAGGTGTCAGCAGGACGTAGTATAACTCATGACACATATTCTCAGGTAGATACATGCTATACTCTGGAAAGGTGTGGTCAAAAGAAAGCAAAGAAAACTATTGCGAATTCTAGGCTAAAAAGAAACACGGACACAGTAAATAGAAGTCTAAATTATAGGTTCACCAAACAGACTTTTAACAAGGTCACTAGTTGTGAGTTATTGTGACTATCAAAAAATTGTCGTATTTATTTTTTCACTCTTCCTATCGGATGAGTGGCATTTCCGTGGCACAGTTCCATAGATGACTCACTTAGTGATAAACGCATCGCTGGTTGACACAGGTCTAGCTCCATGCTTCAGGCTTCGCTGTGTCCCATTCGAAAGTGATAAACCGCGTTGTCTCTATCTTAACAAATTGGCGAATACAAACATTAGGACCCACGCGTCCTATCAATCAAGTTCTAAGGGACAATTAAAACGAGTTGTGAATGGCACAAACCAAAAACTATTGAACACACAATGAAACCGAAAAGGACATTACAAAAACATTAGGGCTGTGGCGCGAAGTTACTGGAATGAGTGTATCTGCAACAGAAGCTGTCTATCAAATTATCGCTACAGCGCTTGTTTCTATTGATGGGGTCAGCGAGAGGAACCTATAGGGCTGAGGAAGAAATGCGGTTTTCTCTTGCAGTCGCCACGAAGTGTACAGGCTAGGTTTAGATTCAAACTTGTGATTTTTTTGTTTTAACAGAGAATTTGATCCTTTGTTCTCTTGGTTGAGAAACTGGTATTCTAGCCACTCGACCAACGCTCCTGTGGGACAGTAGCTATAGACGAAATATTAGGAAATAAATGTTTATCTGTTTTGACTCAATCGTTTTCTTCTTCATAATTGCTGTAGTATACTCGACATCACGCGCCGTTTTCACAGAAAGGCTCCCGTTCTTCGCTTGTATATAGCTTATCATTGATAAGAGAGAGAAAGCGAGCGTAAGAGAATATGGATCGCAGAGAAAATGTAAACTCGGTACAAAGAAATGTTGTGCTGAAACCGGATATGTGGAGTCGAAAGGCGCAGATACCGTGGGCTTGCTGTAAACTACGACACAACGTCAAAATCACGAAGAAGATAGAAACATATTTTCCACCTCAGTTAAATCATTTACCAAATGTTGTTGTTATCTATTCCCTTCGCTAATTTTCGTTTCGTTTATTCGTCGTCCGCAAATGTTTTTTTTTAAATTTGCGTTCGCCTTATTTCTCTCATCCCCAAGGCGGTGTGCGTTGCACTATGGTTTTTATTTTGCGCATGTCGGCCCAGTGCATCCGACTTCAGCATGAATTTTATGTAAGGGTCTGCTTCCTCCTGCATTTTCTAAGGGTTTGCTTCCCCGGGGTAGCGATCGGTGCTGTGATGGGGATCGAACCCAGCACCTTCGGGTTGTGAGCCGTGCCACTTAACTACTAGGCCACGCCGCCCCCGTCCGCAAATTAACAAAAGGGAAAAGTAAGATGGCCGTGCCTTAATGGCTGTGCTCTTGACTCGCTCCGGTGTTTGTGCCGAGTTTTCTGATGTTTGCTGATTCCTGTTCGGTTTATAGTTCAGAACCCCTTCACCGGGTGGTGTCAGGGACTTTGTTCTGTGGAATTGATGTGTTTTTGATCGGCTATCCTGTTTGTTATGTTGCATTTCGCTGCAATTCATGCCTTCATTGAACCGTGGGTGGCCAGTCCATGATGGAGTTCGGTGTTCCGCTTGCCTGCACATCAGAGTTCGGTCCCGGTTATCAGTACTCAAGAACCTTCCTGCTCGGCCTTCCTCTTGCCCGCCTCTCCTTCTACAGGAGGTCACACGATACCTTTTCCAACCTTGAATTCTCAGCACAGCAATAATCACGCTGACCAAAAGGTGGACAGAATCTAGAGGACACGGCGACGAGACACGGGAAAAAGCAGGGAGTTTGACACGGCCAGACACGGAAAGCCTGACACAAACATTGGTCTAACACTCCTCGCGACCCTCATCCCAAGGCAGCGGAGTACTCGGCTCCACCTGGGAAGTCTGTGGGGATTTCGGTAGACACACTACGCATGAACACATCCTCAGCAGTTGGGCGTAGTAGTGGTCGATCGACGCACCTGTTCATGGACACCTACGCGAACATTATTATTAATTAAACACAATTATTTCGGTATCCGTTGTCGTGTTTCTAATATTCCTCTCGGGTTTCGCATTTCCGTCGTTTTGTAACTGCTCGTAACTTTCTGCCCCCAGGGATGGAAAAAGGAGGTGCTATTTTTCAGGAAGAAGTAAATTTCCTTTACTTTTATGGAATTTCACAACTAAACTACACAGCTTGCCGCTAAACGTCAGATGAAAAGAAGCGTTTGATTTGGTCAACATTGTATTTTCTACAGAAAGATTTCCTGTCTTCTTCTTCTTCTGCGTTCAGGTTTTCTGATCACGCTAAATCTTCAGTCCTATCGCCAGCATGAAGTCCACAGTCCTTTCCAGGTCTGAACGGTGACCCCATAGTTTTTCACTCAGTTATGCTCTATCTGGTCAGGTCTGATGTCTCAGTTGTTCGTGGGACGGACATTTTTGAAGTACACATTTCCTGTCGATCAAGGCCGTCTGCATGCACGAACCAAACCCAGCGAATGTTCTTTACTGATTTTCTCTTACTTAATTTAGCATTGGTACAATCTGAGTGATACTGTCTACTAAATAAATTGAGAAAGTTAATAGATGAAATCTAGATGGAAACAAATAGAAAAGTCATTTCTGACTACGGAGCTGATCAATTATTGGTTTGATTACATACTATGTCGAATACATGCCCAGGCGGAAGGTGCGGTGGTTCGGTCATCTACGTTAACTAAACTAACTCCCCTCGTCGCTTTCCATGTGTGATCCAATCCAGCTCATGCCAAGTATTCTAATTTGGTATATTGATCAGAGATGATGTAGCTCGAAGTGGCGCAGTATTTATCAGTCTCTTTAATTTTCCCGCTTCGTTATTTCTACAGACCGACATCACAATATGTAGGGAATGTTCTAACACAAGGGACAAATTGGAAGAATGGAAGGACGGGTTATGAGAACAAAGGGCATGGAATTGTGGACGTGATGAAGTAACGATAACTTGTACTGTCGCATGAAACCATGGTTGTCAGCCGCTAGCTATTGTTAGTTTGTATCATATTAGTTGCCATCAGCTCAACAATTGAGCTGTCAATGTTGGCTTTTTCCCACGGATTATTCACTTCGGCGGAAATATATTTTGTCTGTCCATCAATGCCAGATACCGGCTTTTGTTTGACTGTGAACAGTCCTAGGCTCAGTGCCAGAATCGGACAATATAGAAACTAGTACAAAGAGAAATTCCTATTTGTTTGTCCTGATCTGACAGGGCACAATGTGTTTTCAACTGGTGGCACCGACCAGGGACAATGTAGATGGTACAGAAATCGGAGTTCATCAGCCAGGAATTGGGCAGTTGATTGGAGTCTTTACCTGGGCTACAAGGGTTGAGAGAAATGGACGGAGCGCGATGGAAAAGGTGAGACAAGGGAGAGAGAAAGTTCAGGAGAGTAGCATATCTCTAGTAATGTCATGGACCCTGCATGGAAGAATTCACTGAAAAGGTCAAGTGAAGACATGGAAGAGTTACCATTTAACAGACACAAATGATGGAAAACACACTTACTGAAGAGGGGGAAGGGGGGGGGGGGGTTGGGGGCTCATGACAGAAAGATAGCAGGAATGAAAGAGTGTGATCAATTATCTAGGCTCACAGGGGAGCTCATCGTATTGATTGTCCACAAATTGCTGCATGCAGTTATCTATCCTGAGTTTGGTGACCGATGGGGACGCCCCAAGTTTTTGTTCAACTGGCCCGGTTGATTGTTGTAAATTAGAATATGAACGAGGGACCACGCGCTCGACGGAAAGATGAAGGGCTCGTGGGATCGCGGCCTGGAATAATGACACGGGAGATGATGTTATCGGATATTATTCTTTCCATTACGTTAGAGCGTTGTCATGGACGCCGAATGGGTGTCAAGTAGCGATGGGTCGTGCATGTCTGGACATTGTACCAGGAGCAGGCTGTTTTCTGTTGTCTTCGTTCGCTATTGCTCTTTGTTGAATTTATATTTTTTGTTACACATAAGATAACGTTTTGCCATAATTGACAGTTGGACTTCGATACGAGGCCTATTGGCCCAACATATTTGACATTTGGACTTCGATACGAGGCCTATTGGCCCAGCATATTTGACATTGCATTATCATTATTATATATGGCCTTTCAGAGCATCATTTCCATTTTCGACTCGAATTTTTGCTGTGGTTAACTCTTGGTGATCTGTGGTTGCCATCAGACTACCTGGAAGGCAGCAGGTGGTGCGAAATATCATGGATAAATTACTAATATATCATACTGGTTTCCTCTGCCCAAACATTCTGATTTTGGAAATGGAATATGTCTCATAAAACTAAGTATCACCAGGATACCCCAACATGTGTTAAGTCCCTTTCATTGCACCAAGATACCTTCACATGTGCTCAGTCCCTTTCATTGCACCAAGATACCTTCACATGTGCTCAGTCCCTTTCATTGCTGAAAGTGCCGAGGATAAAGCACGAACTCCGTAGCTTCTCTCTTTTGTCAGGTACCCATTTACAGCTGGGTCGACTGAGAGAAGCGACCATACCATGCAAAAAATACACGCCGTGCCTGTCTGTCAATCCAAGCGCAACCTGATTTGAACCTGGCACTTTGAATGTGTGAAGCAGCATCCCCACCCCTTGGCCAGATGCACCCCTCCCCCAGGTCACCCTGTACCTCATACTCTGGTGTTATGATGTCAGAAACTGTCACATCGACCTCCTTTCAGCTGTTAATACAGACATCCCTAGCACAAGATGGCAAGGACATAATCATGTATTGTGGAAGACTTTATGGTGTGTTTGATTTGCGTGTAATTAGTTTGAATAGAAAGCTCATCATTAATTCCACTTCCGGCTATGGCAACCTCATTGGACCAACATTATAATATGGACCTGCACTTCATAAAGATTGACTTCCCGAGCTGACGACCTGGAACAATGGATATGAGATCATATTATCGATACATATTGTTGTTCCAATTAGGTTGATGTGTTGTCATAGACGCCAGTTGGTTGTTATGTGAGTTGAAGACTGAATATCTGGCCGTTTAGTCAGGAGCTGACTGATATGCGGGCGTGTGTGCTAATGTGCACAGACACGCTTTTGTTATCCCGTGTCAGGAAGTGTATATGTTTTACCAACCGCGCTTTGACTTGGTGTTGTTTCAATTGCTGGGTTTCATTTGGGTCATTGCATTGTTGTGTCAGTCTCTCACACAATTTCTCTCCTTTCATATTCCCTCTCCGATATTTATCTTTCTCTCACACAACTTCTCTCCTTTCAAATTCCCTCTCCGATATTTACCTTTCTCTAGCACATTTTCGTTTTATCTTTGTCATAATAAACCTCGATATCAACCAACGTCCATCGATATTAATATTAACACTTCCACAAATATCAACACTTTCACAGATATCAACACGTCCGTAGATATCAACACGTCAACCATATCAATAGATCCATCAACATCCCTTCTAAGGATGTCAACACCTTCATCGATATCAATACGTCCATCAATACGGATATTTCCATAATAAGTATAGACATATCAACACGTCAACCATATCAATAGATCCATCAACATCACTTCTAAGGATGTCAACACCTTCATCGATATCAATACGTCCATCAATACGGATATTTCCATAATAAGTATAGACATATCAGCACTTCCATTGTTATCCCCACTTCTAAATATTATAAACTTACCAGGTAATGTTTTTCATCATATAAAACTTAATTTGGGATCAGGAGGCTGAGCAGCGCATGAGCTGCAGTGGTCAGCGACCCATAGCTGACTGTTAGTGTCAGGGCCATTGAACCAGAGCTGCCAAGACCCTTCTACACCTCCACGCGGTGATCCTGGATAGGCTGCAGCAGGGCAGACTGGCTAAGGAGAAGGGATCAAAGAGGGAATGCTAACTCGCTACTAAAAAAATGCTTACTGAATTCAGATGTGTTGGACCGAAAGGTGCAAATATCGCAGTCAAACTACAACACAACGCATTCCGTTTTCTGGACTAATTGTGCTACTTAAGCCTTTTAATGATTTCGTAGCGAGAGATTGAGAACGAACGAAGCCAAGCCAAGCCATAAAACTTCATTTTATCATCACCAAAACAACGACATTTGGAGAAAAAAAAACACGTTATTTCATCATTGGAAACTGAAACAACTGGAAAGACATTTTCGTGTCCCGTTTGATGATCTCCGTGGCATCTGCGAGCATGCGGGTCATTTTTTTTAATGATAACGCTCAGTACCGCGTGTGCCCACCACGTGCGGTGATCACGGCTTAACATCTGCGCCTCGTGGATCGCATGCAGTTCCACAGTAAATCCTGGGGCATGTTCTGCCACTCCTGCACAGTTTCGTGACGAAGCTGCCGTACGGTATGTGGTGGATGCTGTTGTTGCTGAAGTGGATTTTTTCAGCTTGTTCAAACATGCTTACTTGGTGACAGGTAAGGGGGAATGGCTAACCAATGTTTTTGGCTTGCAGTTCCTCATGTACGACTCCGGCATTATGAAGGTGGGCATTGTCCTACTGAAGCACGATGCCTGGTGTGTGGTTCAGCACAAAAGGCGCGATGTGGTTCCTCGCGATCTCATCACGGTATCGCAAGCCGGTAACAGCAGAGTCTATGATAACGAGATCAGTTCGATGGTTGGTGCAGATGCTTCCCCAGATGCCTCCATAGATGCCTCCCAAGATCATGAGTCCTCCACCACCACGACGAGATCATTTCTATGGTTGGTCCAGATGCCTCCCCAGATGCCTCCTCAGATGCCTCCTCAGATGCCTCCACAGATGCCTCCTCAGATGCCTTCCCAGATGCCTCCCCAGATGCCTCCCCAGATCATGATTCCTCCACCACCACGACGAGATCATTTCTATGGTTGGTCCAGATGCCTCCCCAGATGCCTCCCCAGATCATGATTCCTCCACCACCACGACGAGATCATTTCTATGGTTGGTCCAGATGCCTCCCCAGATGCCTCCTCAGATGCATCCCCAGATGCCTCCCCATATTCCTCCCCAGATGCCTCCCCAGCTCACAATCCCCCCACCACCATGACGAGCGCGCTCTTGGATACAGTTATTGGAGTAGCGCTCTGCATGTCAACAAAACACTTTCTGAAGACTAGTGCCTCTTAGAAGATCGATCTTGCACTCTCCAGTAAACAGTGCTCTGTCCCACAGACAGTTCTCAAAACGCAGATGACTATTCCAGATTGATCGTGCGGCACGATGTCGTGGCTGCAGAACCGAATGAATAGCAGTGCTTTATGCACGCAGGCCTTGCTCGTGCAAACGGTTTCTGACAACTGAACTTATTCTTCTCAGTTCAGGGGCGATGCCAGTCGTTGCTGACTGAAATCTGTTTGGCAGATGTTCGAGAGTGATGTAACATCCTGCCGTTTGGTCGTTAATCATGGACGTCCCCTGCGGGGCAGACCACAAGCAGTCCCAGTCGTCTGGGAACAATGTAACCAGAGTCTAACAGTATGTCTTGACACATCAAATTGTCTTGTTGCTGCAGACACACACATTCCTCTTTCCAACATGCCAACAGCTCGTATCCTCCCATTTAGCGCCTTGCGTGGCACCCTTCCAGTAGTTTACTTCTGAACGAAATGAATGGCAAAATAATCCCAGATCACCAGTGAATACTTCTCAGATTAATTTTGTGACCAACACGGGACGTGAGAAACTGTCGAGAGTCGTTTATGTCATGAAATCAGATTTTGAATGACAGTGAAAGGTCACTTCACACTCAGACTGTACTAAGACAATTATATGACTTCCAGTAACCGCCAAGAAACTATCGGTATGAAATTACAATACAACTTTCAAACATAAAAACACACACAAAGACTGGTAAGTTACCGTTTTCGTTGAGTATATATCAACACTTCCATGGATATGAACACGAAAATATACATATTATAAATAATAATTATATGGATATCAACATTTTTATATATTATATATTCATACTTCCATGAATATCTACACTTCATGGATCTGAACACTTCCATAAGTATCAACGCTTCTGCATAGTATATATCAATACATCCATCGATATCAACACCTCCATTGATATCAATACCTCCATCGATATCAATACTTCCATCGATATCAACACCTCCATCGATACAAACACCTCCATTGATATCAATGCCTCCATCGATATCAATACATCCATCGAAATCAACACCTCCATCGATATCAATACATCCATTGAAATGAATACCTCCATCGAAATCAATACATCCATCGATATCAATACATCCATCGATATCAACACCTCCATCGATATCAATACCTCCATCGATATCAACACCTCCATCGATATCAATACTTCCATAGAAATCAACACTTTTATAATTACATACACTTCTACGCTCCTTTCTGCTTCCCCATTCGAAGTATAGAACGACCACTGAAGCTGGCTATCTCACAAGAAGCATTAGTCAAATCGTGTACATCTGTGATGTAGATGTACAGAAAGCAGTTGCCTGCCGTATGTAATAATAGCTGTCCATCGTTGTCGAATAGAACCGCCGACTTAATCCATGTCACAGGTTTCCCTGTTGGGTGTGAGTACGCGTGTAACTGAACAGGTCAATGCGGACACGAAAACATCTGCTGCATAACGGGCACTCGAGGTCTGTAGAAGGGGATAGTGTTCCACCTGTTCGTGATTTCCAGGTCTCGCGTCTGCTCTGTCAGCATTGACTGCGCTTCTCCAGTCAGATCTGTTTTGTGTAAAACATCCCCAGGTGGTGATATATATCTGGCAACTTTTCAGTGAGTCCCTCAGACTGACTTTTAAAAGGTTTCTTTGGGCGCCCTTTCTCGCGTCATCCCTCTCTCAGCTCGCCGTAGAGTAGCTTCTTTGGGAGCCGTTCGTCTGACATACGAACGAGGTGTTCGGCCACTCCTAGTTCTACTTTTTCTAGCAGTGCATGGATGCTGGGCATGTTAGCCCTCGAGAGAACCTCGATGTCAGTGACACAATCTTGCCATCGGATGTGGAATATTCGCCTCAAGCAACCTGTGTGGTAGTGGTTTAACCTCCTTGCATGTCCAGAGTATACAGTCTAGCTTTCGCAAGCGTATAGTAGGGTTGGAATGATGGTTGCACTGTAGACTTTGAGTTTGGTCTTGACGCTGATGCCACGACGTGCCCAGACCATCGAGGGCATTCTACCAAAGGCTGTGCTGGCCCTTGCTATTCTGCTTGCTACCTCATCGTCTAGGCTTCGAGATCTCGACAGCGTGCTGCCCAGATATGTGAATTTGTCTACGGCATTCAGCATCTGCCCGCTGACTGTAGTCTCTGGTTTTGTGTACGGCATGCCTGGTGCTGGTTGGTACATGACCTCTGTTGTCTTAGCGTTTATGGTCAGACCAAAATGTTTGCATACGGCAGAGAACCGGTCTATTCCCACCTGCATGTTCAGTTCTGAGTTGCTGTTCAGAGCACAGTAGTCAGCAAACACAAGTTCTCTGATTATGTCGCCAGCCACTTAGGTTTTGGCCTTCATTCTTTTGGCCTTGAGTAGCTTGCCATCCGTGCGGCGCTTTATGGATATGCCAGCGATCTAAAGGCGTCTCTCATCGTGGCTGCGAACATCATGATGAACAGGGTCTGGGTGAGTACACATCCTTGTTTGACTGTTTGTTACTTGAAAAGTTTTAGAGGTTTCTCAGCTGTCTATTACATTAGCACACATGTCTTCGTGTAGCTGTTTCACCATAGTTATAAACTTGTTGGGGCAGCCAAACATGGACATATTCATCCACAACCCTCCTTTGTTTACGGTATTCTGTTTGATGTCGTTCTTTACAAACCAAAGCTTATAAAGTCTGCCCTGAAGCTCTTCCTGGAAGCAGCTTCTCGTGAGTTCGCATTTTGGCTCATCAACATTTAGCCTCCTCTGTGGTTTCTTTCCCTGGAGTTGCATCTTGGGCTGGATCTTGAAGTTTAGCTTGGCAATGACAAGTCGATGATCGGTCCAACATTCTGCACCACACATGCTCTTTGTTATCCTAGCGATCCCTATGTCTGATGATAATGTAGTCAATGAGGTGCCAGTGGCGGGACCTTGGGTGCATCTATGTGGTTTTATTTCGGACCGGAAGTCGGAAAGCTGTGTTTGAAATGAGTAGTTCATTTGCGACACATGTCCTCAGAAGGAGCAGCCCGTTACCGTTGCATTTTCCGATACCATGTCTGCTAATGCCCCCGCTCCCCGGCTGTATGGTCTGTGCCAACCCTAGCGTTAAAATCACCGAGGAAGACCAACCTGTCAGATTTGGGGACTGTAGCGATGGGCGCCTGTAGCGATGGGGACCTGGAGCGATGAGCGCCTGTAGCAATGGGCGCTTGTAGCGATGGGCGCCTGTAGCGATGGGCGCCTATATCGATGGGGCCTGTAGCGATGGGGGTCTGTAGCGATGGGGGTCTGTAGTGATGGGGGTCTGTAGTGATGGGCGCCTGTAGCGATGGGGACCTGTGGCGATGGGGGTCTGTAGCGATGGGGGCCTGAAGCGATGGGTGCCTGTAGCGATGTGTGCCTGTAGCGATGTGTGCCTGTAGCGATGGGGGTCTGTAGCGATGGGGGTCTGTAGCGATGGGGTATGTAGCGATGGAGCGCCTGTAGCGATGGGGTCTGTAGCGATGGAGCGCATGTAGCGATGGAGGCCTGTAGCGATGGAGCGCCTGTAGTGATGGGCGCCTGTAGTGATGGGCGCCTGTAGCGAGGAGCGCCTGTAGCGATGAGCGCCTGTAGCGATGAGCGCCTCAAGGTCCTCATAAAACTTATCTTTGGTCTCGTTCGGGTTTGTCATTGTGGGTGCGCCTGCACTGATGAGTGTGGCATGGCGCCCTCATATTAGAGGCAGACGCAGTGTAATAAGACGGTCATTGATTCTCTTGGGCATGCTTGTGAGCTTGTCGACCATGTTGGTCTTGACGGCAATGTTAACTCCAGCTACACGGCGTTCTTCGGCCGCTGCAGAAGAAAGTATATCCAGCGCCTTCATCTGTGATCTGCCCTTCCTCTGCCAGTCGTGTCTCGCTCGTGGCGGCTATGTAGATGATGTATCTAGCCAGTTCCCTGGCGATCAGTGTTGACCGTTTTTATATACGCTTAATCATTATTTAAGACATGCTTACAAGGTTACAGTGGTCCTACTCTTTCCTTCTTCACAGATATCACTCTGATTGGTTTTGTAACACTGGCTTTCTACTTTGTCTACGTCACCCACAATATCCAGCCGTGTAATTCATGACCGTATTACTTTACGTTTTGTCTGACATCTTCGAAACTGCGGCTGTACTAAAGATTACAATTAAAATGATAACATAATACTTCTGACATATTGCATCCATCTTGTCTCGTTTTTAATGCACAATTTGCATCCATCTTGTCTTGTTTGTGTACTCGTTCAATTATTCCATTTGAGCGAGCTGATTTTAGTAACGAGCCACTACATAATAAAGGGAAGATAATGTAATTTTTAAAGGCAAGTAAATTACATCCCCTGAAGTATGTCTTGATGCCGAGGGGTGGACTTGTTTGAAAAGCCGATTATTGCTATTTGAGACAATAAGTTATGGTGCTTTTATCGTGACGGTTTTTTCAGTGTCTACTCATTTTACCATATTCATCATAGAACAGTGGTTCCAAACTTGTTTCCAAGTCGCAGACCACTTGTACTTAATAATAACGCTAAGGCTAACACCACCTCCTTCTCAGCTCGGGATGTAACATTGAAAACCTAGACACCCATTTCTATTATTCTACTTAACCTAGGCACCCATTTCTATTATTCTACATAACCTAGGCACCCATTTCTATTATTCTACATAACCTAGGCACCCATTTCTATTATTCTACATAACCTAGGCACCCATTTCTATTATTCTACTTAACCTAGGCACCCATTTCTATTATTCTACATAACCTAGGCACCCATTTCTATTATTCTACATAACCTAGGCACCCATTTCTATTATTCTACATAACCGAGGCACACAATTCTATTATTCTACTTAACCTAGGCACCCATTTCTATTATTCTACTCAACCTAGGCACCCATTTATATTATTCTAATTAACCTAGGCACAAATTTCTGCTTTTCTACATTACCTAGACATCATTTTCTATTTCCAAATATAACCTAGAGAGAGATATATAAAGATGACAACATATTTATATCTATGCTTCATAAACTATACCAACACATTCGACAGGGAGAAACCCATAGAAATGAACCCGATGCTGAAAGAGATGCAAGTCGAAAGCAAGGACCCGAGGATTATTCAGAACATGTACTCGAGACATGCTTCGGCAATACAAATAGATAACAGTTGCAAACTTCAGGGAGATAACAACAAAAACGGAGTTAAGGAGCAGTGCTGTCCCCTGACCTGTTCTCTCTGTACAGCGAATTAAATCTTTCGATCTATTGAGGCATGCTGGAAATATCAATTGATGGACAGCACATGCCCAACTTCCGTTACGTTGATGACGCTGTTGATAGCCTAGAATGAGTCGGATTTACAAGAAATGCCCAACCTGCTAATTATTTAAAGAGAAAATAAGGGTCTCAGCTTAAATCAAAAGTAATCAGAGGTAATGTTGGTAACCAAGAAACACAAATCTAACAAATGGTATGTTAAGGTCAAGGAGACGGAACTAAGACACGTACACACATTTTAATACATTGACTCCTACGTACGATATGACTGCAGATTCACTTATAAATTAAAGAACAGAATATTCCAGACAAAACCAGTCTATCAGATCAGGGCTCCTCTCAAAATATGTTTGGTTGAGCCTTTTGGATTAGACACATTGATTCACGACCATCATTCAAAATTCTTCTTCTTCTTCTTCTTCTTCTTCTTCTTCTTCGTACGCTGTCAGACGTCAAACCACTCAACGTTCTAAACGCAATTGGTACTAACACTGTATATTTACCAACACATATTTTACTAAATGTTGAAAGAGGATAAGAATAAGTTACCTTTAATAAGAGTCGCGTAGCGCAGTAGTTAGCGAGCTGGCTTCGTATCTGAGTGGTCCTTGGTTCATTCCCCATCACTCAACGTTCTAAACGCAATTGGTATTAACATTGTGTATATACCACATATATATATATATATACCAAAACATATTTTACTGAATGTTGAAAAATGAATACGAATAAGTTACCTTTAATAAGAGTCGCGTAGCGTAGTAGTTAGCTAGCTGGCTTCGCATCTGAGTGGTCCTTGGTTCATTCCCCAGTTGAGGCGGAAATGTTTTTTCAGACTGCAACGGCGCGCGGGTTAACCCAGCCATAAATGGGTACCGGTTCAGTCGGGGAAGTAAAAACGGCGAGGTAGAGTAGATGGCTACCCCCCTTCATATAGCCGAGCCTTTGAAATGTCAGATTGCTAACACCTCACACTCTACGGCAGTAATGCTATGGGTTACTTTTTACCATGAATGGGATAGATGTGATTGCTTATTCTGACAGAATAGCTCGAATCGTGGCTTTACATTCGTCTCACAGAAATCTCGATGTTTTGTTTCAACTGCCGGCAATGTTAAAAATGCCGATTCGAACAAGATGGTGGCAACAAATGGCAGAAAAGCTGCAATCGCTAATTCTGACAGGATTGAAAACTCTTCTTTAACACCAAGTCAAAAAGTATTCACTATTTTTCTTGAAAATTCAAGTTTGATATTGGAATCCCATGAAAGTTCTACAAATTCTTCTTAAGCTTTCAACGAGAGATGTTCGACATTTTCCATTTCCGTGATAAAAGGGTTTTGGATTCAATCTACCTGGTTAATGTCTAATTCGGGAATGAAAATATTTCTGTAAATTGTTTTACAAGCAAACCAAATGATCAATTATGGTCTGCTTAATCGAAACTAAACATATTATCAGCCAATAAAATCCACTGAACATGAGAACATTTCAAATGAGTCATGTTTTTGCTTCCATTTGTTTAGTTTTTCATGTAAGCCTGAATTGTAAGCTGTCAGTGCAAACATATGAGCGGGCTCCTCCTGGAGCAACTTATTGTTCGTTGAGTTTCTCAAATAAATTTGACAGATCGCATAATTTACACAGTAAATTTTCCCATTGTGAAAGAAATTGACGTATTCCGAGTTATTTCAAGACATAAATTATATGATTTCACTTATAGCTGTCTCCAAGCTCGTCCCCTTGACGGCCATCGCACGTCTGTATGCAGTCAAAGTCTGCTGAGACTGGTTTCTATTTCATCACATAGATTTGCATAGAGGCGGCGGTTACGCGCACGACTTTTAATCAAATTGATAAATTTAACCCCATTTTGTAGTACAGTATTCACATCCGCAGACATTTTCTTAACCACTATTGACTGTCATTTTATAGACTTCACCAAAGTTTTTGACTGCGTAAAACATCAGCAAATGTGGAACATTATGAGAGACATGGGCTTCACAACACATCTGGTTCAAGTAATAGAAACCCTCTACAGGGGGCAGCAAGCAGCTGTCAGAATACATGGTGAAACCTCAAATTGGTTTGAGATACACAAGGGGGCCAAACAGGGCTGCATTCTTTCACCATACCTGTTCAACATATATGCGGAAAACATTATCAGGAATGTAAAGTCAGACCCAATTTCTACAGACTTTGAACCTTTCACAAAAGGAGGAAAGGAGAAACCGGAAATACGATATGCCGACAACACAGCTTTGGTCTCGAACGGCGCCATAGGCTTAGAACAAATAATTACATCAGTCCAGAAACACAGTGAAGCCCAGAATCTCTACCTGAATACAAAGATAATAACAACTGACAAGACAAAACTCCAACCTAAAATCGAGATAGCTGGCAAAAAGATTGAAAATGTTGCACATTTTGAATATGTGGAATCAATACTGAACAACAATGCAGACTGTACAAAGAAAGTAAGAAGACGACTCAAAAATGCAGAACCTTTGCCATAAAACAAACAAAGAAGTAAAACTAAAGATTCTAAGAACATGCATTTTTCCTGTGGCAATCTATGGATGTGAAACATGGACAATTACAAAAGCAATAAGTGCGAAGATCGGTGCTTTTGACACACAGTGCTATAGAAGAGTCCTGAAAATCCCGCGAACAAAGAAAGAAACAAATCCATGCGGCAAGACCTGCATGTGGAGGAGAACTGGCTCATAAATGACGTAATGACCCGAAAACTTAGGTTTTTTAGACACGTCAAACGTCACAACGGACTGGAGAGGGTGGTTATGGAAGGCATGGTCACTGGGAAAAGAGGCAGGGGCCGACCGAGCAGACGATGGACTCAGGGCATCAACGAGACTCTGAACTTGACCTTGGAGCAGGCCAGAAGACTGGCCGAAGATAGAGTTTCCTACAGCCAGGCTAAGAGAGCGACGTTCTGTTGAGGACATGCCACATGATGATGATGAACTCAAAATGTTAGTCGCCCGTCGACAACGATAAAGGGGACATCATCAGACGATTTTCCCTTGATGATCTCCCTTACCCTTTATTTGGATTATAGTGAGGATGGAACCGCACTGATCCTCAACCTGTGGTTCCGAGCTACATTAGACCAGTGGCAAGACATACATCGAAACGACTTTAGGTAATTCAGGATGCATGCTCTCTGGTATCAGCTTTCTTGATACAACGGGTCGCTTGAAACTCGAAACTCGATCTCCCACTATTTCGATTCATCGCTTTGAGAGGTGAGTGCGTTAACCCTCTCATGCACATTGTGCCTATAATTACTAAAATAATTCAGGAACCACTTTAAAAATCTCACCATATTTAAAATCTTAAAATTAGAAATCAGTAATATCTAATCACATTGTCCTTCTTTCGTGTGAACATGGGAGTGTGCCAGTATCATATACACAACGAACTTGCATGGGAACAATTGCAATGTAACTGGACACACCCATTTTCTTACATTTTGACTTGCTGACTGCTTATAGCAAGGATTAGTAACGTGTGTGATCACTACGGGCACTGCTACACGCCTGATATTGCTGGCTGCTAAGATAGCAAGGATTAGTAACGTGTGTGATCACTACGGGCACTGCTACACGCCTGATATTGCTGGCTGCTAAAATAGCAAGGATTAGTAACGTGTGTGATCACTACGGGCACTGCTACACATCTGATAAAATCACCCTTTTGATTAGCTGCTGGGGAATCTTCTTCCACTCCTGCTGTGTGGGTCTTGAAACAGTTGTTTGCTGATCGCTCCAAGACATTCAGGAGATCCTGGGTAGGGTTAACATCAGGTGCGAGGGCAGGCTAGTCTATGCTGGTGACATGACGCTGTAGGAGAACTCATTAACAAAACAAGCTCGGTTGGAATAGACGTTACCATCTCGGAGCATAGCACGTAGCCTAAAGTGACAGGAAGTCAAGAGGCTGCAAACAATGATCTCTGTAGATACTGCCTGTCAGGGAACTTTGACACGGTGCAGCAGTGTTGTGTACTTCGTGCCAAAGTCACCTCATATTATGATTGAGCCACATCCATAGCGATCATGTTCATTAAATATGTCATCTTTAAAGCACTCTGTGGGCCGTCTCCACACATCGTTAAACGACACTGTGAACCGTGATTAAGCTGTAGAGGATACCATGGTCTACTGCTGGCAGGTCGGTGCCAGATGAGACCAAGAAAGATGAGCAGTCCCACTAGCTTGTGTAAGATGAGGGAGTGCTGCAGGACCTCTTGACTCAAGATTTGTCTGGGCTTGTGTAAGATGAGGGAGTGCTGCAGGACGTCTTGACTCAAGATTTGCCTGGCTTGTGTAAGGTGATGAAGTGCTGCAGAACGTCTTGACTCAAGATTTGCCTCATGATGCCGATTGCGCGATTCGTTTGGTCGCACACACTGACTCTGCTTGTTTTGCTGTCAATTGCGCTCTTCTGTCTGTCAGTTCTACTTGGACGACGTATCGATCTTCTTTGCACATTTGTTATTCAAGGACGCACAGACCTTCACATTTTTTTTTCACTGCTGAAAATGAATCATTCCTAGGGAGTAAGGTGCAAATCATTGACAGAGTCTCCTGTATTTGTTCAGATTTGGACGGCATATCACAACATGAGTTAACGTTGAGATTTGGACGGACTATCACATGAGTTAACGTTGAGATTTGGACGGCCTATCGCATGAGTTAACGTTGAGATTTGGATGACCTATCATAACATGGGTTAACGTTGAGATTTGGACGGCCTATCACATGAGTTAACGTTGAGATTTGGACGGCCTATCACAACATGAGTTAACGTTGAGATTTGCAGGGCCTATCACACCATGAGTTAACGTTGAGATTTGGACGGCCTATCACATGAGTTAACGTTGAGATTTGGAGGGCCTATCACAACACGAGTTAACGTTGAGATTTGGAGGGCCTATCGCAACATGAGTTAACGTTCCACTGCCGAAGAATTTGTTACCACCCTGTGGTTTATTAATGGGCCTATCAATGAGAATCTGTCGTTACAGGCAGTCGTTTGAATACACTTTTGTGAACCAACACAACTGAAACATGAATGTGGGCGTTGAATTGATTTTAGTAGCGCGCGCGCGCGTGTGTGGGTATGGGTGCGTATGTGTGTGTGTTTAATCATTAATGCTATTGTATATCGTCATCTATAAGGACCGCCAACATCATCCCGAGTCATGCTACATTCTTGACGTTGGGAGTGTTCTCATGATTTATCAAGCGAAAATCAGCGCGGAAAATTCTAGGACATGACGAGCAAACATGGTCTGAAGCTGCTTCTGGTATTACATCTGCTCTACAATTTTCGCGCTTATTGCAAAACCCTTTTTGACCCCACGTTCACAGGATAAACGATCTTCAGTCAGGTTTTTCCAGGTGGTAATGTCTAAATGACAGCACTTGCGAGACTTATTCAGACTGTCTTTTAATTACTTTTTTGGGACTTCGCCGCGATCGTGTTTCTTCACTCAATTCGCCATTCAGAAATTTCTTTGAAAACCATCCCCTTGAAATTTTAGCAAAGCGGTCAGCCCATCTCAGTTGGCCTTTCTGCAAAAGTGCTCGAATAACAGACATGCTGTCTATGGATATGACTTCATTATGTGTGATATGGTGAAAATGAGGTATGCACCTCAAGCAACTCATGTGGAAGAAATGTATACTCCTGAAGTTTCCAGTATTCACAGCCCAGCTCTCGCATGGTGGGAAGATTTGCGACACACTAGACCTTTAGCTTAGTCATTATACTGTTTCCTCGACATTCCCACACTGTCGACCTTTTTCGACCAAAAACTATTCCTGGTATGTGTTATTCTATTAGCCAACTCATCGGCAGTAACCGCTAATCACGACAGCGCGTCTCCAAGGTAGAAGAATTTGTTTCCACCACTCCAATCTCTGTCCCCTCACTCTAATCACTCGTTTATATTTAATACCTGGGGTTGGTTGGTGCATAATTTCTGTTTTCTTTATGTCAATGGTTTAGTTAAATTTTTTGCAAGCAGCAGCTAACCCGTCCGTTCCTCCCCGCATATTATGTTATGAGCTATTGTTCAAGGCACGGCCATCTATAAATAAGAGTGCACATAACGTATTACCCACCGCCTTAGTTTTTGCATTCATTTTGTGAGGATTGAAGAGACTGTCATATATAATCAAATCAAACCGAGACTTTTTGTTCTAGTCTACCTGGATGGGATATAGCGTGCTGGATCTGCTATCATTAGCTAGGGACAGTCACATGACAAATAAACAAACATTTGCGGACACCAGTGATAGTTCTTGCATGGAACAGCGTGTTGTGATGAAGTTTCTTATGAAAGAAGGTGTGAAACCTCCGCAAATTTACAGATGGCTGCAATCACAATACGGTGATGAGATATTCAGCCGCAGTAAGCCATTTGCATGGTGTAAACGTTTTAGAGAAGACCGTACAACCCACGATAGTCTTTAATGTGAATATCCAGGTTCAGGAACGCCTTATCTTGGATGTTGATTTTCTACTGCATAATAATAGCCGTCCATTCCATCGCAAGCGATGATGACAACAGCAGTCAGACATTTTGTGTTGTACCTTGGAGGTGGCTGTATGGTCCAGTTCTGGCACAATTCTATCCCATGTGCTACAATTAACAGTACTTGCACATTTTGAGTGATTTGCATAACCGTCTGCTGAAAGAAAACGGGCTGGTTTGATCACAAAGGGCGTCCTCCTCCTGAACAATAACGCCCGACCTTATACGTCTCACCGCACTATGTGCCATCTGCGGAAACTCGACTTGGAGGTATTCCACATCCTCCTTACAGCCCAGACTTTGCTCCAAAGGGTTTCCATCTGTTTGGACCCCTAAAATAATTCTTGGAAGGTCAGCATTTCAGCACTGAAAAATGAGTGAAACAGACTGTTCTGAGTTGGTCCAAACATACTAACAAATATTTCTACGCTGAAGCTTTTCGAGCGTTAGTTAAACACTGGAATAAGTGAATACGTTGCTGGAGATAATTGAAAAATAAATGGCGTTTTGACTACTTGAAGAAAAAAATTTCATTTTTAAAAAAAGTGCCCGATTTTACTTGAACGCCCCTCATATTTGTGCGTGCGTGTGTGTGTGTGTGTATGTGTGTGTGTGTGTGCGTGCGTGCATGCGTGCGCGCGCGCACTGGGAGCTGTGTCTGTGCGTGTCATTTGCTGTTGGGGTACGCATTCCAGTTCTATATATTACAATGTGAAAGACAGTCTACGATTGTTGTTCAAGACTTCATTGCAGTGTTTATCGGCGCTAACAAGCTGCTAGTATGTTCCCTCTTGTATCATTACAACTGCATCTTTGATTTATGAAATTCCGCCCTGATATAACCGAATGAACTATTGTCTATAGTAACATTAGCATACATAAAATTCAGATAACCAAAAACCTAATAGTCTTTTATGTGTAATTTTTGCAACACAAATATAACTTAACTACAAAAGACGGAGGTAATCTGGTAATTTTATATTTGAATTTTTTTCCCCAGAATTTCGCGAGGCCTTTCACATGTTTGACAAGGATGGCGACGGCCGTATCACAGACAAAGAGTTGGGAACAGTTCTCAGGTCATTGGGTCAAAACCCAACAGAAACTGAGCTCAGAGATATGATCAATGAAGTGGATGCTGACGGTCAGTCTGGTTGTGTTTGTTGTGGATGTGTTTGTTGGTGATGTATTTGTTGTTGACGTGTTTGTCGTTGACGTGGTTACTGTTGATGTGTTTGTTGTTGACGTGGTTACTGTTGATGTGTTTGTTGTTGACGTGTTTGTCGTTGACGTGGTTACTGTTGATGTGTTTGTTGTTGACGTGTTTGTCGTTGACGTGGTTACTGTTGATGTATTTGGTGTTGATGTTTTTGTTGCTGATGTGGTTACTGTTGTTGTGTTTGTTGTTGATGTGTTTGTTGCTGATGTTGTTACTGGTGTTGTGTTTGTTGTTGATGTGTTTGTTGTTGATGTTTTTGTTACTGATGTAGTTACTGTTGTTGTGTTTGTTGTTTATGTGGTTACTGTTGTTGTGTTTGTTGTTGATGTGGTTCCTGTTGTTGTTTTTGTTGTTGATTTAGTGGTTGTTGATGAGGTTATTGTTTATGAGGATATTGATTATGTATCAATTGTTGATGGGTTGCTGTTGATGGGCTGCTGTTGATGGGCTGCTGTTAATGGGCTGCTGTTGATGGGCTGTGATGTGTGTTATATGTTACCATCCCTCTATTTGCAGTGTAACTGTCTTATTTTCATGAACCAAAACAACAATAGAAACGTACTCAGAACACAATAACCGACATGACTAACATGTGGTCAGGTAGAATATATTCTGATCCAACATGTTAGTCAGTGTCAGGTAGAATATATACTGATCAGACATGTTAGTCAGGGTCAGGTAGAATATACTCATCAGACATGTTAGTCAGGGTCAGGTAGAATATATACTGATCAGACATGTTAGTCAGGGTCAGGTAGAATATATACTGATCAGACATGTTAGTCAGGGTCCGGTAGAATATACTCATCAGACATGTTAGTCGGGGTCAGGTAGAATATATACTGATCATACATGTTAGTCAGAGTCAGGTAAAGTATATACTGATCAGACATGTAAGTCAGGGTTAGGTAGAATATATACTATTCAGACATGTTAGTTAGGGTCAGGCAAAACATACTGCTCAAGACCCTCACCTCGGCTTCTTAGTAGCTATCCCTGGAAAAAGGGTTGTTTTTATGGCAGCCTGGCTAACGTCGTGAGGGATTGACGTGATCCTCGTAGTAGTGAGTGACACTTAGATGAAATCAAGCATAGCACAACCGCTTGATGACTCTGGTACACCTCAATAGCACGCTCTGGATGTCAGGTACGCTATTACAGCCCGCCACTTAACGTCCTTTTCAGGGCGCACAAAAGACCTTGTTCCTGTAAGTCCACATGTTTGACAGACTAGGGACTGATTGTCGTATGTGTTGGCTTGAACCTAGCTAGCCACTAGCGCCCCCACAGTTCTAGTTGAAGTTAATGAACTTTGATCTGTACCAGTCTCCGCCCTCGAAAGATTACCATAATGAGCTTTCATCAACAAACGGTTGCGATCCGGCCAATTTTCCGACATTAGATGACTCCGGGTACTCCTCAAAGGTCGTGCAAAATATCAATTACGTCTTTACGACAGATCTATTTGATCATGCAGCATTTTCCAGGATCAGAGATATCGTCCCATATTATTTTATTGAAGAAAACAGAAGGAGGTCGGGTTATCAGGACGTATTACACAATAAACATGTTCTCTTTCCTCCTGAGCCACGGTATCACTACCAACCAAATGTGTTTTTCTTTTATCTCAGTAAAAGAAATGTTTAAGATGTTGGTGTAGATATTGTCGTCCAGATCTTAGCTATTACTGAACTGCATAAACTTGGAGATACACCTAAGGCATGTAAGGAAGGGAGCCTGGACCAGGAGCGGGGCTACATAAACCATGAAGACCATGCAATCTTTAGTCGTCTGCTGAAGACACAGATGCCCTATTTGAGCAGTGTGTTTGGTTCTGCTCTCTTTCTTATTCTTCTGAGTAGTGTGTTTGGTTCTGCCCTCTTTTTTATTCTTTCTCCGATCCCTGAAGAAACTTTCTTAAGATCTGACAAGATCGTCTGCAGTAAATACAAATGAACGATTGCAAAAACATATGAAAAACAAAAGAGAAAGAAGAAGTAGACGAAGGAACAAAACAAGGATATAAAGAATTGTATTCTCCAAACACACCAACACGAAAGTAACCCTTGCTCATCATTTATAGGATACATGATTATTCTCTGTTGTTTGGAACATCCACGATAAGATTAGATCTGGAAGAGCAGGCTGGTTGTCACACAGACGATCGTCTTCAAAAAATAGTAGTAAAATCCAGGTAAACAAACACTGGGTTTCCATCCCAGGTGATCGATTAAAAGTGCCGCTTTGTGACAAAAATGAGAGATTTGAGAAGCGCGCAGTGAGTTGATCATTCAGGTAATGACATAAATACATTCAAACGGGGGCAAACATGGCGGTTTTTGTTTTTTGTATTTTAAAATAATGTATCGTGTTGTAAATTTGTGGGTAAAATTACTGACGGGTAATATTTATTTTGATTTTTGCCGTTGTAATATGACAAACATGTGAACAGCGACACGAGAGCGAAGGATAGAAGGACACATACTCATTAAACCCAAGGTCCCCATTTCATGCAGCAGAATTAAATGACAGCTACCTAAACAAAAAGCGATATGTAAGATGAGATTAGCACATAGAAGGAATGTACTGGCCCAGATGACATTACACTGGATGTATTATTCACATCCTGGCCGGAAACAAGAGCAAATAAAAGTTACACAGGTTTGTTTTAAGAGAGTTGTAAATGGGGTCGGCTGCTATTTCATAACGGAACTAGAGCCACTAGAAAAAGAAAATACATCTGCATGCCATGTTCGAGGAGTATGAGAGAAGAGAAGTGATCATTTAGAGGGCAAAACGTTTGAAATTTCTTGGTGTGACGTTTGTTTAATCTTGGAGTGACGTTTGAAATATGTTGGAGGGACGTTTGAAATATGTTGGAGTGACGTTTGAAATATGTTGGAGTGACGTTTGAAATATCTTGGAGTGACGTTTGAAATATGTTGGAGGGACGTTTGAAATATGTTGGAGTGACGTTTGAAATATGTTGGAGTGACGTTTGAAATATGTTGGAGTGACGTTTGAGATATCTTGGAGTGACGTTTGAAATATGTTGGAGTGACGTTTGAAATATGTTGGAGTGACGTTTGAAATATGTTGGAGTGACGTTTGAAATATCTTGGAGTGACGTTTGAGATATCTTGGAGTGACGTTTGAAATATGTTGGAGTGACGTTTGAAATATGTTGGAGTGACGTTTGAAATATCTTGGAGTGACGTTTGAAATATCTTGGAGTGACGTCTGAAATATCTTGGAGTGACGTTTGAAATATGTTGGAGTGACGTTTGAAATATCTTGGAGTGACGTTTGAAATATCTTGGAGTGACGTCTGAAATATCTTGGAGTACGTCTGAAATATGTTGGAGTAACGTTTGATATCATCTTGAGGTATAAGTATCGTGTCAATGAGACCGTATAGACATCCAACCGAGGTCCAGCAACACTCAAGACAATGGCGATATACAAGACTGGAGAAGCTGCTGCCTTGCATCCTATACCATGAGTTGGTTTAGTGGGAACTGAGCATCCTCTCTCTGTCAAAGTCGCAGTCTGTAAGGTTGGAATGCATCCACGATGAAAGGATGCGACGTCCTGGTTTGCCATTCGGATACCCTCACTGTAAAGATAATGTATATTATTGAATGTATGTCTGTAAAATCTACTGTCCAAGGTCGAAGGCTTTATACAAATAAGCACACCATTGTACAAGGGCACTGCAGATACCAAGGAAACAATCCACACCATGGATGGCATGGAGGGCACTGATAGAGAAGAATCTTGGTAGTACGACCACAATGAGACTTAATGATAAACGAAGAGTGGATCAACGCTGGAGATAAGCACAGATAACAACTAGGTCAGCGTGACAGTTGACAGGAAATACAGACATTGTTGCAGCACAACGATTGGTCAACTTGCTTACCAATAATTCTGAGACATGTCGATCACAAAAAAATTGGGTACCCGAGCAATCTTGGAAGTAGAGGCGGCTGGCGTAGTGTGCCGTTGGTCATAACAAATGGGGGTATAACACTTCCTCCCCCTTACGCCCCATGGTGGTAAACCGGGAATTCACTTTACTTTATGTCAACTCAAACAAACAAACAAACAAAAAATACTCCACCAATAATTCCTTTTTCTTCAAGACCCTTTTTCACTCCAGCCGCAGTATAACGACAACAGTATAGTTGACCATCTTTATGAAACCTGCATCAATGCACTTTGCATGCGTTTAATATGGTGGTTCTGTAGCAATCTATTTCACATCATGTAGTTGCTAGCCCCATGCACAACTTTCTTTAGTCTCTCTTTGCGACATGCAAGCAGGTGCAATCACCTATTTGTATTTCCCCAGTAAGGGCCTCCATGATCCACTCGAGGGGGGGCGGGGGGGGGGGGGGGGGGGGAGGGGATACATATACTGAACTGATAATATTCCTGAAGTGTGTTATTTGGTCCTCCGATAGTCCCAGGGTATGTCAAATAGCCAGCCAATTCTCCCAGGTTATGTAAAATAGCCAGTCAATACTTCCAGTGTATGTCCAATAGTCCGCCGATTCTCCCAGAGTATGTCAGCCAGCCGATACTCCCAGGGTATGTAAAATAGTTCGCCGATACTCCCAGGGTATGTCAAATAGCCAGCCGATACTCACAGGGCATGTAAAATAGCCAGCCAATACTCTCAGGGGATGTCAAATAGCCAGTCAATACTTCCAGGGTATGTAAAATAGCCAGCCAATACTCCTATGATATGTCAAATTGCCGGCCGATACTCACTTGGTAAGTAAAATAGCCAGCCAATACTGCCAGGTTATGTAAAATAGCCAGCCAATACTTCCAGCGTATTAAAATAGCCAGGCAATACTCCCAGGGTATGTAAAATAGCCAGCCAATACTTCCAGGGTATGTAAAATAGCCAGCCAATACTTCAAGGGTATGTCAAATAGCCAGCCAATACTTCCAGAGTATGTAAAATAGCTAGCCGATACTCCCAGGATATGTAAAATAGCCAGCCAATACTTCCAGGGTATGTAAAATAGCCAGCCAAAACTCCAAGGGTATGTCAAATAGCCAGCCAATACTTCCAGAGTATGTAAAATAGCCAGCCGATACTCCCAGGGTATGTAAAATAGCCAGCCGATACTCCCAGGGTATGTCAAATAGCCAGCCAATACTTCCAGGGTATGTAAAATAGCCAGCCGATACTTCCAGGGTATTAATATAGCCAGCCAATACTCCAAGGGTATGTCAAATAGCCAGCCGATACTCCCAGGGTATGTCAAATAGTCCGCGAATAATCCACCAAAGTCATCGCAATCATCCCGTAACCGGTGAAATTATTGGGGCACCCATGAAGACACCTCCCCTCCCCCTCCCCAACTCCACGCCACCCTTCTCTTTCAGCGGACGCTGCCTATGCCTCCTCTGGTCGGAGAATGGCCCATTCTTGTATGCTGTCTATCCACCTCTTTTTCGTCCGCCTTCCACCTTTCCGTGCAGGATCGTATTTGCAAGACCGTTTGATCTCGATATGAGGCCGTACCAAGTGAGCTGCCGTATTTTGACCGTTGCCAAGAGGTCTTCATGGTAAGTCACTTAGCCGGCAAATAAACTCGGAATATTTCACCTGGCCTGCCAACGCATCCGATGTACATTAACTCGCCGGCTATAACAAGTTTACTAATATAGCTACACTTTTTGAGAACCGCTGGTGAAGTATAATATGTGTTATCTCTTGCCTTTGGTTGATAATTTAAAAAATTGTTGTTTGGACTTTTATTCCATTCATTTGATGCACAATGAGAATCATTGTCTGGACAGTATGTTTCACCTGACCCTGGCTAACATTGTCTGATCAGTATGTTTCACCTGACCATGGCTAAAATTATCCAATCAATATGTTTCACCTGACCCTAGCTAACATTGTCTGATCAGTATGTTTCACCTGACCCTAGCTAACATTGTCTGGTCAGTATGTTTCACCTGACCATAGCTAACATTGTCTGATCAATATTTTTCGCCTGACCCTGGCTAACATTGTCAGATCAGTATATTTCACCTGACCCTGGCTAACATTGTCTGATCAGTATGTTTCACCTGACCCTGGCTAACATTGTCAGATCAGTATGTTTCACCTGACCCTGGCTAACATTGTCTGATCATAATGTTTCACCTGACCATGGCTAACATTGCCTGATCAGTATGTTTCACCTGACCCTGGCTAACATTGTCTGATCATGATGTTTCACCTGACCATGGCTAACATTGTCTGATCAGTATGTTTCACCCGACCCTGGCTAACATTGTCTGATCAGTATGTTTCACCTGACCATGGCTAACATTGTCTGATCAATATGTTTCACCTGATCCTGGCTAACATTTTCTGATCAGTATGTTTCACCTGACCAGACGTTAGTTTTCTCTCGCTGGTGTTATCCGATCCCTCGACCAATGAGTCAGCCATCACGTTAACTGCTACTTGCTTATCTGCAGGAAATGGTACAATCGAGTTTAACGAGTTCCTGTCCATGATGTCAAGGAAGTCCGAGAAACATGAGCTGGAGGAGATCACAGACGCCTTCAAGATCTTCGACAAGAACGGCGATGGCTACATCAATGCTGCCGAGCTGAGACACGTCATGACCAACCTGGGCGAGAAGCTGACGGACAAGGAGGTGGAGGACATGATCCGGGAAGCGGATATGGATGGGGATGGCAGGATCAATTACCAAGGTGAGAGGTGAATGTATGTGGGTCAAGATAATGCCTCAGCAGGTATTGATGTTGTTGTTCTCTGAAGCTACTCGTGCTGAGGTCAGCTAACTCTTGACGATGTTTCTGTGGTAGTTGGTTACGGTTACGCTTATCACATCCCGAGGGGTGCTTCAGAAGGTGTACCAGTGTCCTCCTTTCTGTAGTGTAATGCGTGACATCTCAGTAGGCGCCTGCCTATGAGGATTACACTGATATTAAGGATGAAGTCCTACTGGTCTCAATATGCTAGATTTTTGTTACATATAGATATAACAAGTGTGTGATAACTTTTAGGTTTGATTAGTGTATTGTGAATAATGGTATGACAAGTTTATTGTACATATAAATATGTCAAGTTTATTGTACATATAAATTTGACAAGTTTATTGTACATATAAATATGACAAATTTATTTTACATATAAATATGACAAGTTTATTGTACATATAAATATGACACGTTTATTGTACATATAAATATGACCAGTTTATTGTGCATATATCCTAGAGGGCCACAGGTATGAAACCACCAACAAACTTGCTACTAATAGCAAATAAAAGTTGGAAAGGAAAATTAGGGACAATATGGCGCTTCTCTATCTAAGAACCATCCAGATGGACTGCAGAATAAAAATATAGATGTTGTCTGTCTACCTGACATTCATTAGGTACCGGGCTGCCAGATTGAATACAACGGGTCAAGCATATGTGGCCTGGTCGTGGCGCGTTCATTGAACCATTACCTATTCATGTTTTGGTCATGGCGCGGTCATTGAACCGTTACGTATATATATGTTTTGGTCATGGCGTGGTCATTGAACCGTTACGTATATATGTCCTGATCGTGGTGCAGTCATTGAACCATTACCTATATATGTCCTGATCGTGGTGCAATCATTGAACCATTATCTATATACGTCCTGATCGTGGTGCAATCATTGAACCATTACCTATATATGGCCTGATCGTGGTGCAATCATTGAACCATTACCTATATATGGCCTGATCGTGGTGCAATCATTGAACCATTACCTATATATGGCCTGATCGTGGTGCAATCATTGAACCATTACCTACATATGGCCTGATCGTGGTACAGTTATTGAACCATTACCTATATATGGCCTGATCGTGGTGCAGTCATTGAACCATTACCTATATATGGCCTGATCGTGGTGCAATCATTGAACCATTACCTATATATGTCCTGATCGTGGTACAGTTATTGAACCATTACCTATATATGGCCTGATCGTGGTGCAGTCATTGAACCATTACCTACACATGTCCTGGTCGTAGTGTGGTCATTAAGTCATTACATATACATCTCCTGGTCGTAGTGTGGTCATTAAGTCATTACATACACATGTGTTTACCTGCTGTTCGAACGTCCAGAATCTTGTCAAGTTTGTCCTACTCTATCTCTCTTAACGAGTGGTCTGACGGGGTCTTTGTGTATGACAAGGACAAGAATAGCACCACTGTCCCACATAGAATATGTCGTAAGAGGCGACTAACTGTGTGACATGGCATGACACCGGCGACCATTGTTAGGAGCAGAATAGACGCTGCCTAACAAGATGTGGGTCTACTTTATTCTAGTGTTTGAGTCTATTAAGAAGGGCTTGCACATTGGTGAAACCACCCTCTGTGGCACTTGCTCCAGAGCAGGGGAGTAATAAGCTGCTCGAGCCTAGCCCGCTAAGCAGGAAATCCACCTCCCGGCTACATCCACCTCACGCCAGAGCTGAGACCTGCACATGGGCATCTGTCCCTGTATGTGTACAGGTTGACCCAAAACTGTCTCTGGTCTCTGCCCTCTTGTCTGCTATCACAACCTCGTCTGATGACTCTCATCTCCTGATATGTGCGCAAAGACAGAACTGCTTCCAAATGTTGTAAAAATAAATATACTTCCTTCTCGGCACTAATCTCCATCCAAACAGCTTCATCCATCTTCCCCACATCCAAACAGCTTCATCCATCCTCTCCCCATCCAAACAGCTTCATCCATCCTCTCCCCATCCGTTGGGACTCTAACATTCGTATATAAACAATACATCTTTGCCGCTCTTCAATTGCTCTAATTTATGTAAACGGTGTCCATGACTCGCTACCATAATCACAAGACCAGCAGTATGATGTAGTATTGATGAGCTCTCTTGCTTGTTTTCATTTATGACGATTTCTTGTACAGGTGAGACAATTCAACTTGTGACTCATGGTTTTGCTTGTAATACAACTTGTGACTCATGGTTTTGCTTGTAATACAACTTCTGACTCGCGGTTTTCCTTGTAATACAACTTGTGACTCGCGGTTTTGCTTGTAATACAACTTGTGACTCGCGGTTTTGCTTGTAATACAACTTGTGACTAGTGGTTTTGCTTGTAATACAACTTGTGACTCGCGGTTTTGCTTGGTAATACAACTTCTGACTCGCGGTTTTGCTTGGTAATACAACTTCTGACTCGCGGTTTTGCTTGTAATACTTCTTCTTCTTCTGCGTACACAGTCAGACAGTAACCATTATTTTCTCGAAAAAAGCGGCGGTCATCCTGAGACTCTCGCCACTACCATAGAGCTTGTCTTGCAGTTCCACTGGCAATGGCCACATCTGCTCTCTCTGATCCTCGTATGTCGGGCAGTTCTGCAGCAGATGTTCAGTGGTCATTTTACCAGTACCGCACGGGCATTCGTCGGTACACCCTATCTTCAGTTTGTTGAATAGGTGGTACCTCAGTCTGTTGTGGCCAGTGCGAAGTCTGAAGACAACGACCTGCTCTCTTCGGTTCAACTGGTAATAGGCATCGTTTTTGGTGTAACCAGTATGTTCGGTTTCCCATTTGGACATGTATCTGGTTTTGATAAGCCGTTTTGACTCTTCGTACGTCATACTGGTATCTGTTTGTGGTAGCCTTGCACCTTCTTTTGCCAGTCTGTCTGCCTCCTCGTTGCCTAGGATGTTGCAGTGTGACGGAACCCACTGTACCACCACCCTTTTTGGTGCGGACTGCTGGCACAGTTTGCAGAGTGCTGCTCTTAAGTCATTAAGCTCAGTGTTCTTCTGGCTTTTTAGCGCTGTGACTACTTCGAGAGCATCTGTCAGCAAGACTATATGGCTCTCATTTTCACTGTGTGTTGCCATTTCTTCCACTGCCGCCCTCAGTGCCTCTGCCTCCGCTCTGAAATTGCTTGTGTACTTACCAGTAGCGAATGACAGTGTTATATTTCTGCCATTTGGTAGGTTCAGGAATGCTCCTGCCCCTCCGTTCTGTGTAGTGTTTGTTACGGAACCGTCGGTGTATGCATGGGTCCAGTCCATGCTTGGGTAGCTTTTCGTTATGAAGCTTAGGGTAGTGTCTCTCCTTTCTTTCTCACTCTGGCAGTTTTTGTTTGCAATACCTGGTATATTTTCTACCACCTCTGGAAATATATCCTGCCTCCAAGTAGGTTTTCGTACAGTAGTGATGGGTTTTGGTGTTGTTAGTGCGTTTATGGGATCTTCGTGCATCTTTGCTTTGGCTATTTCTGCAAAGTTTCTCCGCTTCAGTTTCCCATTTCCCAAATTGTTTAGTCTATGGTACATTGGATGGTCCGTCAGTCTTCGGAGTTTCTCTGACTGCAGCTGGGCTCTGCAGTCTCTTCTATCGGTCATGGATTGCAGTTTTGTAATCTTTTCAAGTTCTACAATTGGCGTTGACTTCATGCCACCTGTTATAATTCTCATGCTTGTAATACAACTTGTGACTAGTGGTTTTGCTTGTAATATCATGTTCGTTATTGATCAGTTTCGCCGAACATCTCCAAATTGGAAGAACATTAATATCAGCTCACACACGTAAGTTGTGTCTACACGATGCAGGTCCTTGGTTACACAAATGTTTTTACATATTGTTTCAAATATGATATCGAGCTACTTTTACTATCCACAGAGTTTATCAGGATGATGATATCAGATGACCACCAAGGTGTCCACGATTCAAGCAAATAACCTCATTTGGGAATACTTCACTCAAAGCAAGCAAAGTGCGGGTTGAGTGTTCAAGGGGAGATTATAATATTTATTCTCTCCCAAAAATATAAGACGGTTGTGTAACTTGATTATTATTTTTATTTTTTTTAATTGACTACTTCAAGGTTGCAACATTGATATTTTCGTTCCACTTAATTTTAATTATTCTCATTTGGATATAATAGGGACAAGAAGTACACGTAAAACATCAACCATTGCTTACTGATATCGGTTTGGCTGTGAAGTGACTTCTATATTTTTCTGATTCCTTGTAATTTATTATGTTATTCATGTGTCGCTTTCTGACCATTTTTTCCAGAATGCTCCTGGTAACCCAGGTAGCAACTGTACAATTATCAAATGTTTTCATGACTTACCAATATTCTTCTTCTTCTTCTTTGACATTGTCCTGAAAAAGATGGTGTGCCGTAGTTTACATCTGGACTGTTATATCTGCGCCGTTTGGCCCACCACATCCGATTTCAGCCGGCTTTTTTTAGTACCGGGTTTGCCTTTATTCTGTGCGATCCTACTCCTTGACCAGACTACAGTAGTGGCTAGCGCATCCTGTTTCCAGGACCGTCAAATGAAGGTAGAATAGGGTCATGGACAGCTAGGGTTCGCTGACCCTGATGCAAGCTGACCCATTTGCAAGTAGCCAGCTATGATTATCAGACCCTGATGCAAGCAGCCAGCTATGATTATCTGACCCCGACGCAAGTAGCCAGCTTTGATTATCTGACCCTGATGCAAGTATCCAGCAATGATTATCTGACCCTGATGCAAGTATCCAGCTATGATTATCTGACCCTGATGCAAGTATCCAGCTATGATTATCTGACCCTGATGCAAGTATCCAGCTATGATTATCTGACCCTGATGCAAGTATCCAGCTATGATTATCTGACCCTGATGCAAGTAGCCAGCTATGATTGACTCATTTACGATCGCACTTGGCCCTTGACTTGCCAATAAATTATAACCAATAAAATTCAATACGTTACCAATATAAACAATTAATAATTGACATATTTGATATATGAGTGTATTCAGTGGTGTGTAAGGAAGTAACGTCAACTAAAGCCCACAGCTCTGATCGATCTGTTTCAAGTTTGAGTTCAGTGAAAATATAAGTAGGTCAACTTACCATCTTTGTATTATACTTTCATAAATACGTATCTAAAATTATCACTTGACGTCAGTCAAACTATCATTTGTTGGTGTATTACTTAAATACAATTGTGTGTATCTTCAGTTAGTAAAAAATATTTTACTATCAAATTCCTGAACCTATTTCACAGCTGTGTAAACTGACTGAAGTGTTCAACGCCCGGTTCACGACTGCTGTATTGTACTTTATAAACTCCCTACGAATTTGTCATTAATATCAAAAGCAAAAATTGCATTTGAAATGAAAACATGCAGATTCTTCTTCGTTTGATTAATGAACTTCCGCTACACTGTGACACAATCTGTGGTTGGACTGCGATATGTGCATCTTTCTGTCCAGCACATCCGCTTTAGGTAAACATTTATTCGTTTTTTAAATCAATTCTCCCAAGACCGACTCTCTCCCTAGATATGATAAGCTGTCTTTCAGATTAACGAACCTCATCCATCCGGATTGTTTTCGGAATCTCTGGTAGCCTTTGATACCCTAGTATCTCATCTGTAAGGCAGCTGGAGGTTCGGAGCCTACTTATTACTTCTGCTAGAAGAGCTACATTCTAGGCAACGCCTCAACGTCTGAACGTCTCTGCGTATGTGACGTTCGCCCTGTAGTCGACTTTCCTAAAAGTATAAATGGTTCTGCCTCGTGAAAGCCACGAGTTTGACTTTCTGACAGAAGCTACATGGGAAGCATGTCCTAGGAAGCATTGAACTGACTGAGACGAGAACTTGCCCTCAGATCTGACTGAAACCATAACTTTTCATTGAACTGACTGAAGCCAGACCTTATTGAACTGACAGAAGCCAGAACGTATCATTGAACTGACTGAAGCCAGAACTTATCATTGAACTGACTGAAGCCAGAACGTATCATTGAACTGACTGAAGCCAGAACTTATCATTGAACTGACTGAAGCCAGACCTTACTGAACTGACTGAAGCCAGACCATATTGAACTGACTGAAGCCAGACCTTATTGAACTGACTGAAGCCAGACCTTATTGAACTGACTGAAGCCAGATCTTATTGAACTGACTGAAGCCAGAACATATCATTATATTAGATCCACTTCTAGCTGTCTTATTATTTAGAACCCATTTACTTAACTTAACGTCTTTATACTGGTTTAGAAGACCCTGCAGAGTCTGTATACAACCAGTTACATTTACATCACCTTGCTCTAAAAGCTATGCGCATCCAGTTTATTCTTAAATGCATAAACTGTCCCTGCCTCCACTACCTCCCCTGGCAATGCATTCCAAGCAGACACCACTCTCTGATTAAAAAAATAATTCCTAATATATAATCTGGATCTCTCTTTAGTCAGCTTGTAGCTATGCCCTCTTGTTATTGTGGGTGGCTGTATTTTAAAAAAACTTGTTATAGTCTAATTTATCCATTCCTCTGATCATCTTATAAACCTGTATTGTCACCACGAATTCTTCTCTCTTCGAGACACTGTAGGCCGGTTTTTCTGAGTCGTTCCTCATAACTGTAATTCTGGAATCCCACTGTCAGCCTTGTCGCTCTTTTTTGTATTCTTTCCAGCATGTTTATATCCCCTCTCTGATAAGGACTCCACACCTGTACACAGTACTCCAATCTAGGTCTAACTAAAGCTTTATACATTTTGACGATCACTTCCTTGCTCCTATGTTTAATATTTCTTTTTATCATACCTAACATTGCATTTGCCTTTTTCACTGCTACCTTAACTTGCTCACTCACCTTTCCTGTATGATCCATTATAACCCCTAGGTCCCTTTCCTTATCTATCTTTCTAATATTGTTTTCTCCCATTCTGTAATTATGTTCCAAATTGGATCTACCCACGTGGATGACTTTAATCGATGTGCGAGTCCAACTTCATAGACTCAAACACTAGAGTGACATTATTTTTAAATTATTAAATTATTGTTTGACTCAGATAAAACTCGATATCTTAATTAGTATGTGATTTCAGTCAAACTGATAGTATTGAAATGAAATGATAATTGTTCTACAAAAACTGTGAGATATTTGGTCTAGTCAAGACTGTGTCAATCTTAAATTAGTTTAGGATTTTAATAGAACTCTGTATTTGACATTAGCATATACCAGAGTGGTTCAACATTATGTAGCCGTCAGGACCCAAAGCTAACTGCTAGCATCAGGATGAGCGACACAGAGCTAAGACATTTCTGCTCCTCCACCTGGGGATCCTGGACAACAGACTGCAACAACAGGGCAGATTGGCTGCGGAGAAGGGGTCAAAGAGGGAAGGCTTAACCCGGTACCCAAAAATTTCATGCTGAAGTCGGATGTGTCGGACCGAAAGGTGAAAATATCGTAGCCAAACTGTAAACTACGACGCAACACCTTCTGTTCTCCGGACTACATCCTGCTGCTTGCAAAGCCGTTTTCATGGCTTGGTAGCGGGGGGGTGGGGGGTGAGAGAACTGTCATGGTTTGTTAGGGAGGGGGGGGAGTGAGAGAACGGCCAGGGCTTGGTAAGGGAAGTTTGAGAACGGTCAGGGCTTGGTAGCGGGAGTTTGAGAACGGTCAGGGCTTGGTAGCGGGAGTTTGAGAACGGTCAGGGCTTGGTAGCGGGAGTTTGAGAACGGTCAGGGCTTGATAGGGGGAGTTTGAGAACGGTCAGGGCTTGGTAGGGGGAGTGAGAGAACGAGCGAAGACAAAAAAGAACTCCAAAAAGATTTCATGAACCAAAAGTATAAATTTTGAGATTAAGAATAACAGCTTATTTATTTAAAATCTTGTTATTGTGAACGTCCAGACCATTTAATATCTCACGAGAGTTTGCTCCTGTGCTGAAACTAAGGACGCTATCTCGGACTGAACCATTTTGGACTGAACCATTTCGGATTATGAATGTACTGTTTGTGTTCGGGATTTTTTGGCAGGTGTTTTTTTTTAATGGTCAAAACTCGAACATATTAATTATACACATAATAATAAATATATTATGTATGAGTGAGGGTCACATACAAATTACACGTGGGACTGTAGTTGGGGCAGCGTTCATGTAAACGATTTGTAAACTATCAGACATAAGTCAGGCATGCGTAATCGCAAGTATTATTGTCAGCATGAACAATGGTGGTTAATAAAAGAAAGGTTTTATTTGTTGTTTTTGTTTTTAAGTTTTTCTAGCAAGACAACTTCCTTCAAGATGAAGTCGTTCAGATAAATTAATAATTTGGAGATAAAGCCGTTGAAGGGCGAGAGAATGAATATCCTTTCCATACCTTTGTGCTGACATTTAGTGAGTTATTTTGATCTATAGATATTTACAATTTACTCTAATGTTTTACATTTACTACCTTTTTACTTGTGTCATATTTATATTACCATGTCATGTTCAAGAGAATTATCTTTGTCCTTCACAGGATAACTTCAACATACGTTTCTTATTATGATGGTATTGGTGACATTATATATGAAAGAGTTAGCTCCTCCTATCGCACAATTACTTGAACATTAGGCTTCTGTTATGCTTTTGACAATTATAAGTGGTTTCAATCAATCATCAATCAATCAATCAATCAATCATCAATCAAAGCCCGTCGCTCCTCTCGGTGCATAGACCATTGACAAGACCAGCAAACACGGCTGCTCTTAGGCTTTTCTTTCTTCCTCTGTGCAGGTAAAATCATTTAATTGTAGTTCCTTCTCACAGCATTTTTGGGTCTGCCTCTCTCTTTCTCTTCTCTTGAGGATTCCATGTAAAAGCCTATCTGGCTATGTTGGATTGTGCTTTCCGTAGCATATATCCTTTCCAGCGAAATTTGTTCGCTTAATTTATTGTTCCAGTGGCTGTAGTGACTCCTTTCTCGTATATCTTCATTCCTCACCACATTCTACCACTTTATGCTACTATCCTTCCTAGGCATCTGTTAATGAAGGACTGGAGTCTTCGTTCTATGGCATTCGTCGTTCTCCATGTCTCCTGCTCAATAAAGTGGCATCGATTTGACACTGGCGTTGAGTATTCTAACTTTGGTGAAAATCTTGATTCCTCTGAATCTCCTTTTGTTGTTTAGCGCCTTACCGATTCTACTCTTTACACCTGCACCTCCTGATGTGTCTATTGTGTTGCTCAAATAGGTCAACGTTCCCACTTCTTTCAACTTCTTTCCCTCGCCATGATTGTTTCTTTGCTGACAGTGTTCAGTTTAACGAGCTTGTTTTCTTGATGTTGATATTCAGCCCCAATTTGACTGAATGTTTTTTCACCCTATCAAGTTTCTCTGGAATTTGGCTATGACTGTGTGACAAAAGTATGAGATCGTTTACGTAGTCCAGGTCCTCCAATTGAGATAATAGTGTCCACTAAATACCAGTTCTTTTACCCTCGATTGATGTCCAATCTGTAGCCAACAAGAACATGAAATGGGAGGGCAATCATCGCTCTCACACCTGTTTGAGGTTTATAAGAGGTTTACCTCCTCGTATTTAGTGTACACATGTACAGTACAATTATAATTCGAAAGTTCTGAATTCACCACCAAGACATACATAATTTGTATAATAAATGTATAGGATGGGATCACGACATGGACTGTCATACACAGCAACAACTTACAAAGAGATATACAACTCATTAGACCATCGAACAAGCAAACTTGGCTGAACAGATGGGCCATAGAAAAAAACAGGGAGGTACGTCTACAGACAAATGGCAAGCCCCAGATGGGCCATGGGAAACACTGGAAGGTAGGTCTACAGACATATGGCAAGCCCAGATAGGCCATGGGAAACACTGGAAGGTAGGTCTACAGACATATGGCAAGCCCAATCGTAAATGACAACATCAATCAACTCACGAGAAGGGATAGAGAATATTGTTCCTGTTAAGAACCCAGCACATCCCAATAAGCATCTGCACATAATCCAAGCACACCACACCCCACAATGCCAGGTGTGTACACATCCATATACAACAGTTGGCCATCCTCCCTCGGGTACCTAACTCTCAACAACTTGAAGGCCAGATAGATGAAATGATATGTACGGCACCAAGCAACTGCTAACAAACGCGTGTTGATACCATTGCATGAAATTGTGCTAAAGGGCGAGAGCCAGGATGCTGCTGATCTCTGATAACAACAATATAAACTACGATTTAACAAAAACTAGAAATAAAGAATGGCATTTGACCGCAACTAGCTACAGCCATTCACTGATCGCCAGTTAGTACACAATAAACGAATATTAGGTTTATCTTTATTTAACACGCAGACCCACCCCGCTTTAACGACCGGTTCGGTGCTGGACGGCCGCAAATCGTCGCAGATCGAATCTTTTCAATTTGTTTCACTGGTCAGCGCATATGGAAACCTAGAAACATATTTGCACTATATAAATAGGTATGGTCATATACCGCACTGAGACGAAAATTCAAACGAAACCTACGTTGCGACAAATATGCCTTCACCAGGGACAACGAACAATAATTGATTAACAGCGCTAGCCCCAAATAAACAATGTGAAAGTAAAATGAGTTTCATATTTCTTACTTATCTTCAAATGTCTTTTGTTTATGGTGAATGAGGAATGCAAAATGTTTAGTAAATAATCTGATGAAACGATGTCAAGCCTCTGTTGTTTGATGTTAAGTAGACAGGGAGACTGGAGAGCTGCTGAAAGCGCGTTACATTGTCAATAACATTGTAACAGCTTGTCATGTGACTATTTGATTATATGTAGTTGTATTACTTGTGATTTATATAATTATTATTATTTGTTTAGGGAATTTAGGCGCTGAACGCGTTCTACAACGCAAGTAATTAGAAATAATACCAGAGAAATCTGGCTGAACGGTCGGACGACAATGGACATAGGTCGCAGCGTATTTAGCTAAATGTCACAGCCATAAAGACATAAATAAACTGCACAGAAGAGAATAAAGTCTCATCCTTTAGTATTAAAAGGACACATTGGAGTCAATAGGTACTTAGACCGTTTCAACCCTCAGCATCTGCCATTGTGCAGACACAGCTCTAACCTAGATAAAAACTACACATATTCATTGAGCGAAAAGCGTTTGCAGTCATAAGGAAAAAATGTTCATAAGTGCAATCGCTAATCGCACAAACACTGTATGGCACAGTGAAACAACTCAAGAAGACTTGTATTTATTTAAGAATGGCATTGGGCTGCCAAGAGCAGGCTTGCCCACCAGCTATGGGATAGCAATAATAACAACAACAACGAGTATAATAACATGTCTCTAATCAAGGTCAAGCTTGTTGTGTTATTATATTCTTAGCTCATAGTTCTTGGTCGACCTGTACTTTGACAGAGGGCAGATGCTCTTGTACGGGTTCCAGCTCTGCTATGAGCTGGGTGTACCCGGGAGGAGGATTTCCTGCTTAGCGGGCACGGCTCTAGCAGCTTATTACTCCGCTGCGTTGGGACAAGGGTCACATCGGGTGGTTAACCGATATGTGAGTCCATCGTAATAGACGCAAACACTAGAACAACCTGTTAGGCGTCATCTATGCTGCTCTTAACATGCCACCAAATCATGGCCACTGTTATACCATGTCAGACATTTAGTTCCCTCTTACCTGATGCTCTCTGTGTGGCTGGGGTGCTAACCTCCTTGCCATACACAAAAGACCCCCGCGGCGCACTCAGGTGTTTGTTTTTCTATACAAAAGTGAAACATTACTATAGTAATCATTAGACTAACAGCTAAATAGTCTTGCTTTTGTCGTTTTTATTGTATTACTCATCGTAGTTTAGCATCGTATTTACAGTCGTAGCTTAGCATCGTATTTACAGTCGTAGTTTAGCATCGTAATTACAGTCGTAGTTTAGCATCGTATTTACAGTCGTAGTAAAGTTTTACATTTGTAACTTTGAAGCATCTATAAGCTGAGTTTGTGGGATTCCGTGGCAAAGTGGTTAAGCCGTCGGCCTCGTGATCAGGTGGTGTGGGCTCGACTCCGGTCTCCGCCGCCTTTTTCACGGGTGCTTGATACAGAGTCCCCTGCATCTCGTAGTCGCCACGTAGTCGTCTTGTCCTTGACTTGCCACTGGGGTCGGGCTGCTCGAGACGAGAGAGTGAGGGTAAAAAGTATCGCAGTTAATCCGTACTAAAAATAAGGCTAGCAAAATGAATATGTCATCATCGTCTACGATGGACGGCGGCCGTTTCCTTTGCCAAGCTGAGTTTAACCTTAAGGAAAAGCGTATAACGAATCGCCGTAGACCAGACCGTAGCAGTTCACATTTTTCTTGCAACAAACGCTAATTTCTGCATGAGCGATTATTCTCTCCTCTTGTGTTTAGGCGGTCAGCAGCATAATCCATCTTGAGCAGATTGAGAGAGATTAACGAAGATAATTACATACATGTACGCACGTTTCCCCCTAAATATATCTTGACCATAGACTAGACAAACTATAACAGCACATATAAGACATATATAGTCATAGACTGGACAAACTGTAACAGCACATATAAGACATATATAGTCATAGACTGGACAAACTATAACAGCACATTTAAGACATATATAGTCATTATGTCACACATGATAACCTATTGTCGTAGGAGACAATTTTATGTGAGCTTGTTCAAATTTGAATTGACAGCTCGACCATTGTAAAGCATCAAACATCATCTACTCACAGGGCATGTTTATTGCAGCACAGCTGACGGGGGCTGGAAATACCGTTTTTCTAACGGATTTTGTCCTTTTGATTATCTTGAATGGTATAGACTTTTTCTGCTTTCTGCCATAACTGTTTTAATGCCTGCTCGTGAATTGACCATGGGAGATGAGCATGTGTGTGTGTGTGTGCGCGCCCGCACGCGCGTGTGAGTGTGTGTGTGTGTGTGTGTGAAAATATGTTATAAATATGTTATAAAAGAGAGACGGATAGGGAAAACAGACAAAAACTGCTTCCAGAACACACACCGTGTTTAACTTGGTGACCAATAAGGTTACAAATGGCGAGCTGACCTTAGGATTTGTAAGAAAGAGTTTTAAGACAAGAAATCACGAGTTGGGATGACGAGAAAGCAAATGAAAATAATAAAATTATGTCCTTGGAGGCTGAACAAAATAAGATCTGAGAAAGTGACTGATCGCTGATACCGCGAGTAGCATATAGACTAGCTACATTTGGGGATTTTTGTTTGAAGAGCATTTAATAATCCACTCAATACACTTGGTCCAAGACCGGCAGGTTCAGCTTGTCATGTGACGCATAGGTCTGGAGCGGACAGAATAGTAAATTACATAAAGTATCAAGAGTTTCTTATGGAAGTCTGAGTGTGTCACGGGAGAAGCCTGGGTGTGATACAGAAGAAGTCTGAGTGTGATACAGGAGAAGTCTGAGTGTGATACAGGAGAAGTCTGAGTGTGTCACAGGAGAAGCCTGGGTGTTATACAGGAGAAGTCTGAGTGTGATACAGGAGAAGTCTGAGTGTGATACAGGAGAAGTCTGAGTGTGATACAGGAGAAGTCTGAGTGTGATACAGGAGAAGTCTGAGTGTGATACAGGAGAAGTCTGAGTGTGATACAGGAGAAGTCTGAGTGTGATACAGGAGAAGTCTGAGTGTGATACAGAAGAAGTCTGAGTGTGATACAGGAGAAGTCTGAGTGTGATACAGGAGAAGTCTGAGTGTGATACAGAAGAAGTCTGAGTGTGATACAGGAGAAGTCTGAGTGTGATACAGGAGAAGTCTGAGTGTGATACAGGAGAAGTCTGAGTGTGATACAGGAGAAGTCTGAGTGTGATACAGAAGAAGTCTGAGTGTGATACAGGAGAAGTCTGAGTGTGATACAGGAGAAGTCTGAGTGTGATACAGGAGAAGTCTGAGTGTGATACAGGAGAAGTCTGAGTGTGATACAGGAGAAGTCTGAGTGTGATACAGGAGAAGTCTGAGTGTGATACAGGAGAAGTCTGAGTGTGATACAGGAGAAGTCTGAGTGTGATACAGGATGAGGAATCTAAAGAGTGTAATAATGCCAAATGTGAAGAGTGAAGATCGTTGAAAACACGAGTCGGTTCGAAGATAGATTGATCGAATGTAATACAAGAGAAGTAGCAGAGTGATACAGCGAGAAGGCATTGATGAAATGGCTTGTGTAGATGATACTGCATACCTGCCAAGAAATTTATGACAGCCAAATATTTTGGTAGTTCTAAGAAGCGACGTTCTGCAAAGGACATCCATTTTTTTTTTAAAAAGGTAATGTTAACATGTCGTATAGTACAACTATAGAATTACACCCAGTTTACAGTGTTATGCAATTTAGTAAAATTGTCTTAAGTTTCTACCCTGAAACTTGTTGATTGGTGACAAATTATGGTACTAAGCGGACATGTTTAACTGCCCTCCAGGAAAGCGTGACCTATCACCTGTTGTTGTCCGGCCCGCGAAGATTCTCAAAACGTAATACATGCAGGCCCTCTGATTGCAGTGACTAAGTGAAAATCATAATCAGAGAAAGATTGTAAACACGACGGACCTATGTAGTCTGCATTGTATCGACAAAACGTGTGTGATAAATGGATGATGTTCAAATGCTGTAACAGTCTTCTCAATAATGCTGGTGATAAATGGATGAAAGTCAAGAAATGTGACAGTCGTATCAAAAATACATGTGTGATAAATGGGTGAAATTCAAGAGCTGTGACAGTGGTTTCGACAATGCATGTTTGATAAGGGAAGTAGACGCAACAGCTAGATTAAAGCCTAGTAATGAATGCATTTGTGGTTAGGGGACGAAATTCAGAAGCAGACTGATAGTCATAACAACAGCCAAAGAACGGTCTTTAGGACCAAGGAATAAAAGCCGTTTGTTTCTGCAATCATCACGCACTGCACATGCTAGGTATTTATTTGCATGACATTTTCTGGTGTTTGCTTTAAGAAATAAAATATAAAAGACAAAGCCTTTGTATTGTGTGTTTTCTGCCAAGTAGCAACATTAAACTGCTGCAAATTTGACGTGAAGCTGGTAATGATGTATTCATGTAACGTGCTGAACCTATAATATTATATTATTTATGTTAATATGTTAACTGCTATATAGAAAACAATCTATTTTATTGTGCTATAATTGCTATAGTGCATTCTGTGTATAGAAAATGTATCACAGACTTTCCTTACATTTTTCTGGTATGAACACAAGAGGATACGTTTTAATTTGACCAAAGATATAGAGTGGCTGTTTGTCAACTAGAGTTGCCCAGCTGTTTGTTCTTTCGTAGCCAATGGCAAGTTTCTTCGTAGCCAAAGGCAAGTTTCTTCGTAACCAACGACAAGTCTCTTCGTAGCCATTGGCAAGTGTCTTCGTAGCCAACGACAAGTTTCTTCGTAGCCAGTGGCAAGTTTCTTCGTAGCCAATGGCAAGTTTCTTCGTAGCCAATGGTAAGTGTCTTCGTATCCAACGACAAGTCTCTTCGTAGCCAATAGCAAGTTTCTTCGTAGCCAATGGCAAGTGTCTTCGTAGCCAACGATAAGTCTCTTCGTAGCCAATGGCAAGTCTCTTCATAGCCAATGGCAAGTTTCTTTGTAGCCAATGACAAGTTTCTTCGTAGCTAATGACAGGTTTCTTTGTAGCCAATGACAAGTTTCTTTGTAGCCAATGACAAGTTTCTTCGTAGCCAATGACAAGTTTCTTCGTAGCCAATGACAAGTTTCTTCGTAGCCAATGGCAAGTTTCTTCGTAGCCAATGGCAAGTTTCCTTAACAGCACAGATCCTGTTTTCTTTTTCTCATGGTTTCTGTGTCCTGTCGCAGCTTATTCACTTGGAGCCATGAAGCTCCTGCCAGACATTCTACCTAGTCTCAGCACGTTCTTGTTGTTAGAAGCCACCTGTTCTGAGTTCTTCACTCTTGACCACGTTTCTTTTGGTAGTGTGTTACTGGGGATCTTTGTATATAACGAGTCACAATGAAGCAGGTATATCTAGACACTCCTGGCTGTAGTACAACGTGAAGTTTCTCAGTGGCTCACTATTGTGATGAACACAATGTCGACTCCCACCTCGTTGGCCAGACTGCTGTAAAGCAACCTATTTCCAAGAGACTAACAAGGAGGTGAGGTCGGTCACGAATTCTTCAGCATCGTGTGCCATGTAATACGAATAGAATATTATACCTTGCAGTGATTATGTGGCTGTATATTTGTGCAATGTGCTAGTCCTGTACTATTTTGTAGTATCCCTATTGATGTGATCCATGATGTATACTAGCCTACGATCATTCTATTATTATTATTATTACTAGACAATGTACTTTATTGTATCCTTATTGATGTGTAGTGTCTGCTATGTAGAAATAATATTTCATAGTTTCATTTTTTAATGATCTACAGCTACAGTAGTTTACAGTAAGTCAAAGTATGTAGTTTATTTATGTCTTCACCCCAAACTCGTGGAGTTTATGTTTTCACCCCAAACTCGTGGAGTTTATGTTTTCACCCAAAAGTTCTGTAGTTTATGTCCTCATCTAAAATCCTGTAGTTTATGTCCTCATCTAAAATCCTGTAGTTTATGTCCTCATCTAAAATCCTGTAGTTTATGTCCTCATCTAAAATCCTGTAGTTTATGTCCTCATCTAAAATCCTGTAGTTTATGTCCTCATCTAAAATCCTGTAGTTTATGTCCTCATCTAAAATCCTGTAGTTTATGTCTTCACCCCAAAGTCATGTAGTTCATGTCCTCATCTCTAAGTCGTGTAAGTGTATGTCTCCATTCCAAAGTTCTGCAGTTTATGTACTCACCTCAAAGTCGTGTAGTTTATTTCCTCATTTAAAGTCGTGTATCGTATGTCCTTACATCAAAGTCGTCAAGTTTGTGTCTTCACCTCAAAGTGGTGTAGTTTACGCACTCCACAAAATATATAATTTCTAATAGTTTTCATAACTTCATTATAATCAATAGAAAATAAACATCATATTTGATAACTGCCCTGTAGATATCAAGAGTTCTGCGAACTACTTGAGGGAATCGTGTGTTATAGTATTCTTTGATGTGCTTTCCACTTTGCAGTAAAAGACAATACATTGTAGTCAAGTCATAAAATGTTGTATGCATTGGGAGAGCGCTTAATTTTCAACTCCCGTTATCGGTAAGTCTAGTTGACGTAGCTGTAAATTGGCACATGACATACTGTTATAAATTGATATACAGCGAGGAAGGGAACTCACCCCACCTCATTAACAAGCTATTGTACCATGTCTATAACACATTGTCTCCGCTATAAATGTCTGAGTTGAAACTATTTTGATCTTTCTATGCTAAAAATAAATGGTTAGACTGTCCATGTCTATGACTTCTGCGAACCTAGCAAAATTGTAATCATTTACTTACAGTTAAACATGCCTGCGATTCCTTCTATGTAGTACAGCAGTGTGCAGTTTGCCCTTAGAATGTGTAGTTGGCTGAGTGGAGTCCCCAATGTACTAATATTTGGGCGGAAAAAGAAAGATGGCCGCGCTTTAGTGGTTGCGCTCTCGACTCTCTCCGGTGTTTGTGTCGAGTTTCCTGATGTTTGGTGGTTCCTGTTCGGATTATATTTCACAACTTCTCCAGGTGGTATCAAGAAATTGATGTGCTTTCGATCGGTTATTCTGTTTGTTATGCTGTATTTAGCTGCATTTCATGCATGGCTCAAGCCGTGGGAATCCAGTCCATGACGGAGTTCAACGTTCCGCTCAAGTGTACACCAGAATTCAGTTCAGATTATCACTTCACAAGGACATTTCTGCTCGGACTAAGGCCGACTTCCTCCACCAGAAGTTACTCGATACCTCTCCCAACCTCATATTCTCAGCACAGCAAGGGCCACGCTGACAAACAGGTGGACACAATCAGAAGTCTCGGCGGTACGTAAAAGCAGGAAGTTTGACACAGACAGACACGGAAAGTTTGACACAAACATTGGTCTAACACACTCCTCGCGACCTTCATCCAAAGGCTGCGGAGTACACGTCTCCACCTGGGGAGTCTGTAGGGATTTCGGTCGACACGCTACATATGGTAGTTGTCGATCCACGCAACGGGCCTTTGACGCCTACGCGAACATTATTATTATCAATATACTAATATCTGTTATTTCTTATGTACATTAAAAAAAAATTAAGTTTGTAACTTTCTTTTAGCAGAGATTTACGCCTTTCAGCAATAGATAGTAATTTTGTTTATATCAGAGCGCGTGAGCCATACAAAATTGTTGTATCTGGGAGAAACGAATGAAAACTCACAGGCCAGTAAATAATTATAGTAGCTGCATGTACATTTTCCCTTCAGTTCGCTAACAAGCACTTGTCCCCGGAAAGGAATATAGACAGAGCAAACTTCTGGACTGTATCGATATTATCTTTGGGCTGTACTCAAATGCATACCAAGCTGAGGATTTTCAACTCAAATGCGAAGCCGGTCCTTCTATATCAAATGGCTCAAATTGCACCAAGACACTTCCACGTGTGTTCAATACATTTCGTTACTGAAAGTACCGATCATATAGCACGAACTCCGTGGCTCACACGGCGACTCTGGTCATGCCATGAAAAAACAAGCGGCTTATCCCATCCCGTAGAGCTGAACACGACAAGATTTGAACCTGGTAGGTTGGGATTGTAAACCAAGGTCACAGTCCTTAGGCCACACCATCCATCTCCTATATCGAGATTTCTATTTGTAGCGGAAACATGGCAGATGCCAAGACTTTATCAATGAATCCACGAGAAAGGTGTCTTGACCGACAGTGGTTCGACAGGGTTACAAACGGAAGCTTATTTGGAAGAGATAGGAGAAACAGAAAACAATTTGGAAAAAGTGGCTTTGGATAGGCACACACCACGAAAGCCTCAATCCAGTATTACCAAGCAATCCTTGGCATGGAACCTCATGGGAAAAAGAGGCAAAGGAAGGCCAAAGACCACATAGAGAAGAAATGTAAAGGCCGATACAACGGAAAGAACTGGTGAAAATAGCACAGGACAGGTCTGTGGAGAGGGTTGTTTGGGGTCATCCTAAGATGATAAGACGAAGAAGAAGATGCACTCATTTGAAGATGTTTTTCCACTATCTAGCCATAATGTACTGCAGTATCTTACAAAGACCCCGTTATCGTGTGGTCTGGTTCAATACTGAGACTAGGCACGGGTTTAGACTTGGTGAGGCGCTAATCTATTTAAGCTGAGACCAGGCACGAGCTTAGACTTGGTGAGGCTCTAATCTATTTAATCTGAGACCAGAGCCAGATTTAGACTTGGTCAGGCTTTAATCTATTTAAAACCTGGAGACCCTTGCTAAAAATTACAGCAGAATGTCTCACAAAACCTGAAAACATACACCGCTAAGCCTCCTCCATATTTATCATTTAGCTGAAATTTTTTCCCTTCGGATTCTGAGGTCCTAAGCTGCAGCATATTGAAAGTTAAGTAGCGATCTCGCTTCAACACAATTGTGACATATTGAAAGTTAAGTAGCGATCTCGCTTCAACACAATTGTGACATATTGAAAGTTAAGTAGCGATCTCGCTTCAACGCTAGTGTGACATATTGAAAGTTAAGTAGCGATCTCGCTTCAACGCTAGTGTGACATATTGAAAGTTAAGTAGCGATCTCGCTTCAACACAATTGTGACATATTGAAAGTTAAGTAGCGATCTCGCTTCAACACAATTGTGACATATTGAAAGTTAAGTAGCGATCTCGCTTCAACGCTAGTGTGACATATTGAAAGTTAAGTAGCGATCTCGCTTCAACGCTAGTGTGACATATTGAAAGTTAAGTAGCGATCTCGCTTCAACACAATTGTGACATATTGAAAGTTAAGTAGCGATCTCGCTTCAACACAATTGTGACATATTGAAAGTTAAGTAGCGATCTCGCTTCAACACAATTGTGACATATTGAAAGTTAAGTAGCGATCTCGCTTCAACGCTAGTGTGACATATTTAACGTATGATGTCAGGTCCATATTATCTTGACCAAAGGTTCACTTAGGGCGATGTGGGAAACATCACGCCGGCCGCTTTTACTTTTCCAAATTATTCTAGAACCCACATTTTTAGGCTAGGTGGACTCCGGCAGCCGTTTGAGGATCGGAAAATATCTCGCACAAACTGGGGATCGGACCCCGACCGTTCGCATGGGAATCCAGTGCACTACCTATGCTACCACCCCGGTAAGAAAACAGCTCATTAAACAACATTTGTTAGATGTACACTTTTCTGTCTTTCTATGTTAGTTAGGGAAAACTTGAACGAGAAAGAGTGAAAGACCTAATCTGCGTTTCCCCTTCATCCTTTTTCTTCTTCTTTTGCTTGTTCTTTTTTCTTCTTCTTCTTTTTTCTTCGTCTTCTTCGTCATATTATTCCTTACAAAGCATATGACTACAACTGTAGATAGTTCCTTAAACGAAGCTTACGCCAAAGCATTATGTACGCTTTTACAATGATGGTTTCTGTAGGAATTTGTTTTATATGATCAGATACAAAGTCCCTCGCACAACCCTCTTTAGTTTTCTTTAACGACATACAAAGATAGATGTAGTGGCCCTAATTTATGTACATTCCCCAATAAGTAATCTTCGTATTCAAAGAGTAGAACTATACATATATATATATATATAAATATATAAACGTTCGTATATATAGCTTCAGCGTGATTTATTGTGGAAAATGATAGCGAGATTGGAATTTCAGCAAAATGAATTTTTTTGTGTGAAATGTACAGATTATTTGACATATTTTTATTCTATCTTTTAATAGAATAACTGAATTTCTCTTAAAAGCGTTAATGATACTCTACAAACAATTCGCCGTGATCGATGTAGTTCACTTAATTATGGGCTCTTTATGGGGAAGAAATTCCATGGTCCTGGTCACTCTTAGCCATGCTATTGGAGGATAACCGTTTGATATAACACGATGCAAGGTACGTAATGAGCGCAGGCAAATCCTTCCTGGCCCGTTCTGTTATTTCCCCTTGTTACCTACACCGGGCTCTTTCTCTCTCTCTCTCTCTCCCTTCCCTTCCTCGGCGGACGTACACAGATATGCATGTTCTTATAATTCTAAAAATAATGTTTCTATTTATCCAGTCACAGTTATGCTTTTGTTAACCTTGGCCTTGCCACGTTAAATGAAACACGTCACTGTCCAGGCGACTGGGTTAAAGATACATTTGACAAAATTCATGGTAACTAAACATTCAACAAAATTCAGGGTATTTCCTCTAACTAACCAAACATTCAACAAAATTCATGGTATTCACTCTAACCAAACATTCAACACAATTCATGGTATTCCCTCTAACTAACCAAACATGCAACAGAATTCATGGTATTCACTCTAACTAACCAAACATGCAACAGAATTCATGGTATTCCCTCTAACTAACCAAACATGCAACAGAATTCATGGTATTCACTCTAACTAACCAAACATTCAACTAGAAAACCTCGTTGAAAAAGGTTAAACAATTCACTACATTAAATTATATTAAATTAATTCATTACATTGAACAAGATCAGCTAATAATTTACTAAATGTAACTAGTCGAATATATAAGATACATTTAAATTGGACTAAAAATTCATTACATTTAACTAGGACCATATAATTACCCAATTAACTAGATCATCCAATCCACTAACCGGTATACGTGTAAATCTTAATTAGATCATCCAATCCACTAACATATATACGTGTAAATCTTAACTAGATTTTCCAATTCCCTAACAGGTATACGTGTAAATCTTAACTAGATCATCCAATCCACTAACAGGTATACGAGTAAATCTTAACTAGATCATCCAATCCACTAACAGGTATACGAGTAAATCTTAACTAGATCATCCAATCCACTAACCGGTATACGTGTAAATCTTAACTAGATCATCCAATCCACTAACAGGTATACGAGTAAATCTTAACTAGATCATCCAATCCACTAACAGGTATACGAGTAAATCTTAACTAGATCATCCAATCCACTAACCGGTATACGTGTAAATCTTAATTAGATCATCCAATCCACTAACAGGTATATGTGTAAATCTGGTAAAATTGTTTGCTTATTTTGGCGCAGACATTCCCACATTCCGCAACCACAGACAATCATTTTAGTTATTTCATAGCCTGTCAGCCACTTTAACAAAATTGTTGTTAAGCCTGAACTTTTCAGTAGGGCAGAACAATCTTTAGGTAGGAAAGATGTTAAATTATTATTGAACATTCGGATTGCCTGCTGTATGAAGATAAGTCCGCGACTAACCCAGGCAAACCTATCATAAGGACAATCTTTTATGTAAGAGTAATCAACCTCGCCACGGCTGCTCCCCAAACCTAGTCAACAATCCTGTCTACTGTATACCATAAACTGAACAATTGATTCGACTCTAGAAGGGATCAGTTTTTTAACTCGGAGAAACGTTACAAAATTATTATAGCCATAGATTTTTTTTTCAAGGTAATTATCATAACGATGTTTCCATTACCTCAATGTTAATCATGTAATATGTATTGTCAAAGTATGTATCTTGTATTCTACCAGTTTATTCGTTTGTTATGTTTATTTTCCTTCAATTTTTTTCGATCATTCCTAAACGATAAACAATTTTTCAATCATATTTGCTTTGTGCAACTTTGCTCTTTTACAATGTCCATTTTAAAAATTTCAACATTTTGCAATTTCTTGATGTGTTGTTATTTTTCTTGTTGCCAAAACTGAGTACAACTAAGCGCTGAACTGGGTGTGAGTGTGTTATGGTCTTATAAAGATAAACAACATGAAACAGTGAAAATATATATATATATATATATATATATATATATATATATATATAGAGAGAGAGAGAGAGAGAGAGATAGAGAGAGAGAGACAGAGAGAAAAAAAGAAGAAGGCAAAAAACCAAACTACAAGAAACAAATTTTGAATGTGTAAAAAAAAAGAGTCTGGCATAAACGAGCAAAACAATTTCACGGCCCCTTGGAAGGGCACATCCAGAAACTACAGGTCTTCTGTGAACGTTATCTGAATGAACCGAACCACAAGGAACTCCAAATGGACCGATAGACTCCACAAATATAACAGGCATCTAAATGCACTATACATACCACAGATCTATGAAGACTCTCTGAATGCATCACACTTACCCGATACATGTAAAGGGAGTCTGAATGCATCACACATACCCGATTCCTGTGAAGGCTGTCTGAATACATCACACATACCCGATTCCTGTGAAGGCTGTCTGAATACATCACACATACCCGATTCCTGTGAAGGCTGTCTGAATGCATCACACATACTGTCAATATCACAGTGTCAAACATTGAAGAGCATCCAGAATGAAAGGATGCTAATGATCCTTGGTTGGACCAAGGATACATTCCCATTGTGAAAATGTGATGCATTCTTTCAATTCTGTCAATAAATATAGACACGTACAAGGCAAGGATAAAGGCAACATGCGAGTAGACACAGAGATGAGGAACTCACTGCACACGAACACTGTAAATAGCAAAGGAAGAAGAATCAAAAAGAGTAGAGACCATAACTAAGGGCGAAGAATGGATCAACTGTGGAAATAAAATGTCGCGCTACGAAAGAGTCTTTAATACACTTGTCAGGGAATGCAGGGTGTGGCAACGGAAAGTTGATCTCCGGGTTAAACAACTCATCTATAAGTGATAATACTCCGGCTAATTATGCTCTCACATTTATCGATGTATCTGTACTTGGCGGGGAGGAATCTTGTTAGCGCTTCTCTACTATAGTGAGGGACAAAGGTCTTTGCCTAGCGGAGCTGGGCGTACAGGACAACAACCTCCAGCATGGGATAGGAGATGGAGGCAGTAACTTCGGCTCTGAGGTGGTTATCACCCTTTCTGACTCTCAGTTCCTGTTACGGAGGGGGGGGGGGGGGGCTAAATGGTTGGCTTTGACATGAGTGGAAAGCGGGGGAGGAAGGGAGGGGGGAGGCAGGTCTCAAGCGTTTAGAATCTACTTACTTTAGAGTCTTCTATTCTTGTCATGTTGAGTTATGGACAAAGAAAGTTCTGACGCCTATATGCCACATGGAGTACTGTTTCAAGCTATGCTGGCATCGATTTCTATATGCCACACGGAGGACTATTTCTAGCGATGCTGGCATCGATTTCTATATGCCACATGAAGGACTGTTTCAAGCGATGCTGGCGTCGATTTCTATATGCCATACGGAGGACTGTTTCAAGCGATGCTGGCGTCGATTCCTAAATGGCACACCAGAACTTAATGATTTTAGAGCAGTACTCTGTCAACTATGCCAGCAGTCCGCACCAAAAAGAGTAGTAGTACAGTGGGTTCCATCCCACTGCAACATTCAAGACAACGAGGAGGCAGACAGACTGGCAAAAGAAGGTGCAAGGTTACCACAACCAGATTCTAGTGTGACCTACGAGGAGTCCAAAAGGTTTATTAGGGCCAGATACATGGCCAAATCGGAAACAGAACATACTGGCTACATAAAAAATGATGCTTATTACCAGCTGAACAGAAGAGAGCAGGTCGTGGTCTTCAGACTCCGCACAGGCCACAACAGACTGAGGTACCATCTATTCAATAAATTGAAGATAGGTGGTACTGACGAATGCACCTGTGGTACAGGGAAAATGACCGCTGAACATCTGCTGCAAAATTGCCCGACATACGAGGACCAGAAAAAGCACATGTGGCCATCACCAGTGGCAACACTAGACAAGCTCTATGGCAGTGCCGACAGCCTTGAGATGACTGCTGCTTTCTTCGAACAAATTCAAGTTGACATCTGACAGCGTACGAAGCAGAAGAAGAAGAAGATATGCCACACGACGGACTGTTTCTAGATGTGTCGTTCCAACCCTCAGGACTACTCCATACTCTCTGAATATCGGCAGTATTCAATACTAGGACTTGAAGAGTGTTCTACCATAATGAGGCTAAAGTAACTATGAAGAGCAATCGCCTCTTAGGACAGAGTCGCAGTGTTGAAGTTAATCTATTCACGTCAGTCTCACAACCCGTCATGTTTGAACGACTCGGATATTTTAAGAGACGTAATTTTATTAACATGATGAATATAGACACGAACACCAGGAATCAGACAACAGGAATCAGACAACAGACAGCAGGAATCAGACAGCAGACAGCAGGAATCAGACAAGAGACAGCAGGAATCAGACAGCAGACAGCAGGAATCAGACAGCAGACAGCATGAATCAGACAGCAGACAGCAGGAATCAGACAACAGACAGCAGGAATCAGACAGCAGACAGCAGGAATCAGACAACAGACAGCAGGAAGCAGACAGCAGGAATCAGACAACAGACAGCAGGAATCAGACAGCAGACAGCAGGAATTAGACAGCAGACAGCAGGAATCAGACAACAGACAGCAGGAATCAGACAGCAGACAGCAGGAATCAGACAACAGACAGCAGGAATCAGACAGCAGACAGCAGGAATCAGACAACAGACAGCAGGAATCAGACAGCAGACAACCTTAATCAGACAACAGACAACACACCCTCTCAAACACACTATTAGGCTTACACACTCCCTTTCTCTCACACACACCCTCTCTTACACACAGACCCTCTCTCACACACTCTCTCTCTCCAACACACTATAACGCTCACACACACTCTCTCTCACACACAAACTCTCTCCCACACAAAAACCCTCTCTCACACACACTTTCTCCCCCACACACCCTCTCTCACACATGCACACCCTCTCACACATACTATAACGCTCACGCACTCTCTATCTCTCTCACACACATTCACACCCTATCGCTCACACACACACACCCTTTATAAAAAATACACTTTTCTCTCACACACATATTTTCTCACACTTACCCTCTGTTTCACACACACCCTCTCTCCACACACACGCCCTCTCCCACACACATACAATCTCTCACACACAGACACCCTCTTTGTCACACACACGTCCTCTCTCACACACACCCTCTCTCACACGCACGCTCTCTCACACACCCCCTCTCACACACACCATCTCTCACACATACACCCTCTCTCTTACACACACCCTCTCTCACACACACCCTCTCACGCACACACACCCTCTCTCTCACACACACCCTCTCACACACACACCATCTCTCTCTCACACACACCCTCTCTCACACACCCTCTCACACACACACCATCTCTCTCTCACATACCGTCTCTCTCTCTCACACCCTCTCTCACACACACTATTTCTAACACACACTCTCTCTCTCTCTCTCTCTCTCTCACACAACCCTCTCTCACACACACTATTTCTAACACACACTCTCTCTCTCTCACACACCCTCTCTCACACACACTATTTCTAACACACACACACTCTCTCTCTCTCTCTCACACAACCCTCTCTCACACACACTATTTCTAACACACACTCTCTCTCTCTCACACACCCTCTCTCACACACACTATTTCTAACACACACTCTCTCTCTCTCACACACCCTCTCTCACACACACTATTTCTAACACACACACTCTCTCTCTCTCTCTCACACACCCTCTCTCACACACACTATTTCTAACACACACACTCTCTCTCTCTCTCACACACCCTCTCTCACACACACTATTTCTAACACACACTCTCTCTCTCACACACCCTCTCTCACACACACTATTTCTAACACACACTCTCTCTCTCTCACACACCCTCTCTCACACACACTATTTCTAACACACACACTCTCTCTCTCTCTCTCACACACCCTCTCTCACACACACTATTTCTAACACACACTCTCTCTCTCTCACACACCCTCTCTCACACACACTATTTCTAACACACACTCTCTCTCTCTCACACACCCTCTCTCACACACACTATTTCTAACACACACACTCTCTCTCTCTCTCTCACACACCCTCTCTCACACACACTATTTCTAACACACACACACTCTCTCTCTCTCTCTCTCACACAGCCTTTCTCACACACACCATATCTCACACTCGCACACCTCTAACACACACTCTCTCTCTTTCTCTCTCTCTCTCTATTTCTCTCTCTCTCTTTCTCTCTCTCTCTATTTCTCTCTCTCTCTCTCTCTCACACACCATATCTCACACTCGCCCACCTCTAACACATACCTTCTCTTACACACACCCTCTCAAACACAAACTTTCATACCCACACTCTCACTAAAAGAAACTCAATCGCTCACACTTACTCTCTCCCACACACAAACACTCTATTTCTAACACACACACTTTCTCACACTCACACACACACCTTTTCTCCCACACACCCTCTCTCACACGTAGAAGGGGACATCTTATCCTAGAGCGAGGAAATGCAACCTTAGCTGAATGTAGCGATAGTGCAGACCAGGCCCCTACCCTTGGTTGACAGATGGTCTAGGAGGGAAGCCCCTACAGGCGAACATATAGAGCATTGCTCTGCTGATCGTCTAGGGGAGAAGCCCCTATAGGCGAACATATAGAGCATTGCTCTGCTGATCGTCAGGGGAGAAGCCCCTATAGGCGAACATATAGAGCATTGCTCTACTGATCGTCAGGAGAGAAGCCCCTATAGGCGAACATATAGAGCATTGCTCTGCTAATCCCACAGCTTGTGCAGTCTTGATTCACATGTATACCTTCTCCTTTCCGTTTGATCAAACAAGGAAGATCGAGAGATGCATTATGCTGCAAGAGTAACACATGATTTTTACATTTCTGCCCGGGATTTCTGCTATCTAGAGGTACAATTCCATCCACGGCTTCAACAGGTCTCGGAATAAAAACGGGAGAGGGTAGGTCGTACGAGTCACATTCGTTATCGTCATGACTGTAGTTGTGTTCCTTATTTCAAAGCACAACTCAATTTTGTCTGACGCGACGGTAAGAGGTATATAAGACGCCCCCAGTACCGCCGCAGCTTCGATATTGTCATTGATTGATGGTTTTAATCCCCATCATCGGCGTACGCTACCCCCGATATATAGACTTGTCGCGTCTTCCAGTGTATCTGTAGTTTCTCATGTACTTGACTTTTTCAGGTGTTATACCAGCTGCTTGCCAACCTTTGGTTTCTGCCATGTTGTGGCCAGTTTCTCGATCTGGATCTCTATTCCCTGTCATTGATTTCCTTTTCTGTATTAAACCCTGCCACACCTTGAACTTGGTCGCTCATATCAGAGACCTGCTCTGAGAAATAATCTTTTCGTCTATCCATTATCTCCAACGTGATGGTAAGCAACGTACCTTGTTTGTTTTTTACAAATGACAGTGGGCACTCTTTTTTTCCCTAGAGTCTGTTACGGTTCTATAGAACAATTGCACATTTTCAGCAACATTCTTTTTCAGTCTTTCTCCCTAATCATTCTATAATTTTTGTTTTATTGTTGGTAGGGTTTTCTTGGTATTTGTTCAATGTGTTCTTGGTGTTTCTCTACTTTTCCTGCTGTGTTCTTGGCTACCAAGTATTGTTTCTCTGTACTGCGGATTTCTGTTGATACACTCGTAATCTCCAGTCTCTGGCGTCTGTCCTCACTCGTGCTCCCCAGTCTTTGATATCTGTCCTCACTCGTATTCCCTAGTCTCTGGCGTTTCGTATTCCCCAGTCTCTGGCACCTGTCCTCACTCGTATTCCCCAGTCTCTGGCACCTGTCCTCATCGTATTCCCCAGTCTTTGGCACCTGTCCTCGCTCGTATTTCCAAGTCTCTGTCGTCTGTCGTTACTCATATTCCCCAGTCTCTGGACGCTGTCTTCACTCGTACTCCCCAGTCTCTATTGTATATCCTGACTCGTATTTCCTTGTCACTGGCGTCTCGTATTACACAGTTTCTAGCATCTCGTATTACCCAGTTTCTGGCATCTCGTACTCCCTAGTTTTTGACATATCGTATTCACAACTCTCTGGCGTCTGTCTTCACTCGTACTCCCCAGTCTCTGGCGGCTCTTATTCCCCAGTCTGTGGCGTCTGCCCTCACTCGTATTCCCCAGTCTCTGACGTCTCGTATTCCCCAGTCTGTGACGTCAGCCCTCACTCGTATTCCCCAGTCTCTGACGTCTCGTATTCCCCAGTCTGTGACGTCAGCCCTCACTGGTATTTCCCAGTCTCTGACGTCCTTCCTCGTGATGACGTAATCAAGATTATAAAAGTTTGTAATTCCTTTTCTATTCACGTCGTGTGTGTGTGTCTGTCTGTGTGTGTGTGTGTGTGCGTGCGTGAATGTCTTTATTACACATCGGGGTTTTATTGTGGGGTGGGGGGGGGGGGAGAGCGAGGGGTGTAAAGTGAGCTAAATCTTGGTTTGAAATCCAAACATACAGGGTTCTAAATCGCTTCGTGTTCAGTTTAACTGGATATGTTGGTGATTTTTCTCTGCATCACTCAAAAAAGACACAATATTCCATTTGTAATGACTAAGTTTTTTTTTCTCACTGTAAAATCTCAGGAAAGACCATCCATTGCCAATAAGTATCACCAAATCAGTCCAATGCATCGAGAATAATCACTTTTCACTCCGGCATTGAAATCTGTTAGAAGTGTCATTTCATCATGACGATCTTCACTGCCTTTTCAAGCATCCCAAAGAACTCTTCTTTGGCATCTGCTCTATTCCCCTCATTAGCTGATCAAACACTGACGATGTTGTCTATATTGGTTTAATTTTTGAGGTTATGACCATAATACGTCCATAGATCAATTTTCATCCCCTTGGTTTTGTCCCTTTGATACATGATCACAATTCAGTCTTATTTCCCTTTAGCTGCGTCGATAGTGTAGCGAAGCATGTTAACTCCCCCTGTCTCGTTTTTCTTGGCTTCTGTGAGAGTTAGGAATTCCAATTTTTATTTCGTCATTTCTTCCCCGAGTTTGTTCCCCAATATGTCAATACGTTTGATTTTCCCTATTCCAAGAATTATAGTCCGTAGTTTCCTGTCAGTTTGTTGCCCGAAAGATCTGACCGATTTTCTGTATGTTTACACTTGCAATAGAGTGTGGAGACAGAAAGGTGGTTGACCTCTTGCGCCTTTGCATGGTGAGGTGCGGAGGGTGGGTTGCCAAATTTTGACATATATGCAGGTCGTCTATTCTCGTTCACGGCTGCTTACTGTGTATGAACAGTTGACCTCAGTATATAGAGGTCATTCAGCTATCCACCTGGTATGAGGACATGTTCCTCCTCCGTGGAAAAACTTTCATTAGTTAGGTAAGCCAAGACAATGAAGGCCTCTCTCCCTCCAACCACAGGCACACAACGTTGAAGCTTACATACCCAGCTACCCAGCACTTCATCCACGACGGAAGTGTGACAACACTACCTTTGCTTTGTTGTGGAAAATATTTGTTCTACACTACTCTGTGCTATATTGTATGTCTGATGTCCTTTGTGCTTGACCTTCTCATCTGTTGACTTCTCTCGTGTATCTATCACCAAACGTTTAACATCATTATTGATACACCACAACCGACCAGCGAGTCAACGGGAGAGTTTGGTAAACATTTCACCATTTCATTTGTTGACTAGGAGAAAGCATTTGATGGAGTAAATATACATCAACTCTTAACAGTACTGGAGGACTAGATAATACAGGGCCGGCCAACTGTTTAATAACGGGAGAGGAGCGCTAAACTGTGTTCATTGTAATGTAATAAAACAGGGCTCATGGAGTGACAGGTGCTTTTGGTATAACCATGGGAGGGCTGCAGGAATTTGTGCTCTCCCCTTTGTTGGTCAACATTTACATGGACCTGTCATATCGCTACACCAGTTAGGGGTCTTAACTCAATTCATTCATTGCTGTTTGCAGACAAGACAAACTCTCAGGCTTTTGCGTCATCTGAATCCCTGCCCCCTTCTCCCTCCCTCCGTCTTCCAACCCTCGTCTAACGACCATCTCATGTGAAATGGCACCAGTTCTGGAACCAGTCCCTCTCCAAAACCTAACATATGAAAATGAAGGTATACAAATATATGTGGCCCTGTCTGTCCTAGTTATCAAATGAAAATGAAAACATCAAAGACTGAAACTGCGCAGATTAGTAGATCGGCGAGTCCACCAACCAACATCCTCAAATATAGTCAAATTAATCAGGCTCGTGAGTTCAGATACATGCGTCGTATTTTTGCAGATGGTAGCAGGATTGACAGGGACATTGACACTAAATCTCAGAAGACATCTGCTAAGGCTAATCAGCAGTCGCCACTATTGAAGCAGCAGAATCTTAGCTTGGCTACAAGGCACCAACTGATAAACCTCCTGCTTGAATTCACTTTCTTCTACCAATCAGACATGGTCTTCGATAAAGTCCATTTCCGAAATGAAACATCTTTGGAACGTTCTCTGATGACCAGCAGAAATGACACGAGAAATCAAGTTATTTAAATATGGTACAAACTAGCCATTATATTGACTACATTTCTAGGCAGAAATTGGAGGTTTGGTCATTTCATGCGAATGCAACCATATCAATTCCCAGTGTACGAGTGCAACATAAGAAGTTCTGGCCAGTTAACTAGGCAGGCTGCTAGGTAGATGAACAAATATCATCGCAGAATGCTTACAATTGCACACGCAAAATGCTTGGTGCAAGAGAAACTACTTAAGCTCCCAGTAGTGCTCATCGCACAATAAGACGGGGAGAGGAACTGAACTGAATTCTCCAAATGGCATTGGTCACAAGACTGACAAGTGTATGCACCCGCTTCTCTAGTGCCATACAACAGAACCACATTATTTCATTGACCAGGTAGACACTTGAACCAGTGTGACAGACACTCGGACCACTGTGACAGACACTCGGACTACTGTGACAGACACTCGGAACAGTGTGGCAGACACTCGGACCACTGTGACAGACACTCGGACCAGTGTGGCAAACACTCGGACCAGTGTGGCAGACACTTGGACCAGTGTAGCAGACACTCGGACCAGTGTGGCAAACACTCGGACCAGTGTGGCAAACACTCGGACCAGTGTGACAGACACTCGGACCAGTGTGGCAGACACTCGGACCACTGTGTTTTCTGAAATCCTGCTCCCCTTTATCTCTTCTCCCCCCCCCCCTCCCATCAATACTCCTCCTCTACCACTCCTCTAATGACCATCCCAGGTGGCTTGGCACCAGCTCTGGAACTAGTCTCCGTCCAATCGATGCTCTCCATTGTCTATCTCTCACTTCCTCTGCCTTGTCTCAAACTGTAGAACCCCACCACGGCAATGTTTTTTGACGTCAGCGGTCCCATGGCGGTGACAGTTGCCAAGGAAACGCTGGGACTCAGAATCAGCAAGGGAGTTCGAAAACATTTCCCGCGACCGAGCCGAACAAGTTTCTATGATTATGATTATTATCGATTCTCTCTCACTCTATACTTATTGATCTTTTACGGTTGGGAACGAGGCCAGAAGTCGTGATTTGATGGTTGTCAAATTGAGCTTGGGTGGCTCGTGACCTCTGCATATATATATGGTCAGCGAACGAGGGCTGCCAAGACCCTTTTACACCTCCACATGGTGGTCCTGGATAATAGGCTGCAAAAGAACTGACTGGCTAAAGAGAAGGGATCGAAGAGGAAAGACTAACCTGGTACTCAAAAATGCTTGCTGAAGTCGGATGTGTTGGACCGAAATGTGCAAATATACCAGTCAAGCTGTAAACTACGACATAATGCATTCCGTTCTCCAGACAACATCCTACTACTATTTACCCTTTTCGGTACACCACATCCGAATTCAGCAGGAATTTTTGAGTGCGGGTTAATCTTCCATCATCGATCCCTGCTCCTTAGCCAGTATGCTCTGTCGCGGCATGGTATCCAGTATCACCGAGTCGAGGTGTGGAAGGGACATTCTGTACTCTCAACAACATTCTTCTACTTGCAAAGACCGTTGCTTAGTAACGGGAGAAAGAGAACGAAGAAGAAGAAGAAGAGCTATATATGCGTGTATAATGCTACAGAAAATTAACAGCAATGAAGTCCACTTTATGAAACATTTGAATATAAATGTACAACATCTCCGTGTTACCAAGGCCCGAAATAGGAGTAAACAATAGAAGCTTTGTAACCAGTCGGATATGATGTGTTGGCGACGATAACATGTTGAGCCAGCAGTCTACGACCAGGATATCTTCAGAAACTATAGGCTACAAATTCTTCAAATTTGTATGGACAGATCCACTTCGTTTATTTGTTGAAGACTTGGATTTTACATGGACATGAAAATAAAGTTGATTGGTTATATCATCATCATCATGTAGCATGTTCTTTGTAGAACGTCGCTCTCATCACAGCCAGCGGGTATGAATCTCGGTCTGCAGTCAATCTTCCCGCCTGCTCCATGTTCATGTTTAAAGTACCCTTTATATCTTGTATCCACCTTCACCTTAGTCTATCTCTGCGTCGCCGCCATGTACTATGCCCTCGATGATCATTCTTTCCAGTCGGTTATGAAGATTGACAGGGCCGAAAAAAATCAATTTCTGAAACATAACATTGTTTATGAGCCAGTTTTCTTCAACATTCAGGTTTTCTAGGATGACTATATTTGTCACTTTCTTTATCCAAGAAAATTGTAGGATTCTTCTGTAACATTTTGTTTTGAAGGCTCCAATTAGCTCATAGTCCATGTCTCGGCCCCGTACATCACAACCAAGGGCAGCTACACATAGCCGGCTGCTTGCATCAGGGTCAGCGACTCATAGCTGGCAGCTTGTATCAGGGTCAGTGACTCAAAACTTGCTGCTTGAATTAGGGGCAGCTGCTTATAGTCAGATGCTTACATCAGGGGCAGCGACTTATTGATGGCTGCTTACATCAGGGTCAGAGACTATAAGCTAGATAAGTGTACTAGGGTCAGAGACTCATAACTAACTCCTTGCATTCGGGTCAGTGACCCATAACTGACCAAGGCCGTATTCCGCCTCCAAATAGCGACCCTGAAAATAGACTGGAACCCTGTAGCCTGGCTACGAAAATACGGATAGAAGTCTGATACCAAACGTGCTCCAATAATTCTCATGCTCAAATCAACTCGTCGGAACTAGAGGCACAGATTTCGCAGGCACGATATAAATTACAACAATACGTCACAATCGATCTTTTTATAGACGAACGTCAAAAGAAGAAAAAGAAGAAGAAGAAAAAAAAGAAGAAAAAGAAAAAGAAGAAGAAAAAAAGAAGAAAACGAAGAAGAAGAGGAAGGAGCAAGAAGAAGAAGAGACAGAAGAAGAAGAAGAAGAAGAAGAAGAAGAAGAAAAGAAGAAGATGCAGACAAAGAAGAGAAGAAGAAGAAGAAGAAGAAGAGAAAGAAGAGAAAAAAGAAAAAGAAGGAGAGAAAGGAGAAGAAGAAGAAGAAGAAGAAGAAGAAGAAGAAGAAGAAGAAGAAGAAGAAGAAGAAGAAGAAGAAGAAGAAGAAGAAGAAGAAGAAAAAGAAGACAAAGGAGAAGAAGAAGAGGAAAAAGAAGAAGAAGAAGGAGAAGAGATGATTCTTGTTTTGAGCCGTTTTGATGATCTCCACTTGTGTGACATGCTGCTCTTGCTTTCTATTTTGCTCATCTTTGTAAAAACATGTTTATCATCCCACTTTTATTTCTATTGTGTGTTCCAGGTCAGTGTATATCTGGTTATAGTTCTCAACTGCGTGCACTAATTTTGGTCTTACTGTACACATAAAGACCCTCACCACGGAAGGAAATATTGACTCTGAGGTCCACAACAGGGTTTTCAAGGTGAGAAGACTACTCCATTTCGGAGGACTACGAGAAAATATTTGGACTGGCAGAGAACCAGTGTTACACCAAGATGGATGTGTATCGTGCTGCTGTGTTAACCACCCTTTAGTACGCATGCGAAACACGGACAGTCTATAGCAGGCATGTAAAGAAACTTAATCGTTTCCATGAAAGCTCTCCGCAGACTGCTCAGGATCGGTTGGCATGACAGTGTGCAGAACTCTGTAGTCCTTAGCAGGGCTAGACTTACTGGCATCCATACGCATCTACAGAGAGACCGGATAAGATGGCCAGGGCATGTTGTTCGTATGTCAGATGGACAGGGCATGTTGTTCGCATGTCAGATGGACAGGGCATGTTGTTCGTATATCAGATGGCCAGGGCATGTTGTTCGCATGTCAGATGGCCAGGGCATGTTGTTCGCATGTCAGATGAGCGTCTCCCTAAACAACTGTTGTACGGTGAGCTCATGCCAGAACAGCGGTAGCAAGGGGGACACAAGAAACGATACAAAGACACTCTAAACCATTGATGTTGCTGACTGGGAGCTGCTTGCACCGAACCGCTCAGCCTGGCGCACTGCCGTCACACACAGGGCTTGCACCGCTGAGCAGAGGTCCTTCACGGAGGCGCAGGAAACTCCAGCTGCACGAAAGGAAAGAATGTAAGATTACCCAACTAAAAATGCTGTTCACGTGGGCCCCACGTGCGGTAGAGTTTGTCACGCTCAGATCGGACTGTACAGTCATATGCAGTCACATCTCAATAAACATGTCTGACGCTGTCGCCATATTTGTTTGCGATGGGCAACTAACTAATTAATATCTGGTTACACTGCTAGGCTTTTATTTAAAAGTGTGTCCTTACTATGTCTATTTTTGATGTGCACTGCTCAGCTGTACTGGTTGATGTTGTGTTTTCTGTGCACTGCTCAGCTGTACTGGTTGATGGTGTGTTTTCTGTGCACTGCTCAGCTGTACTGGTTGATGGTGTGTTTTTTGTGCACTGCTCAGCTGTACTGGTTGATGGTGTGTTTTCTGTGCACTGCTCAACTGTACTGGTTGATGGTGTGTTTTCTGTGCACTGCTCAGCTGTACTGGTTGATGGCGCGTTTTCTGTTACAGTTCTGCGTTAGTTATTCTTGCACCTGGCCATCTAACATAAAGTGTACGTCAGAGACATATGTCGGTGAAGGCCTTTATATGCATGGGGCACTTACCATTTCATGCCATGTTTCTGAGCCATAGATCTGTACACGAGCTTAATTCTACACTCGTCACCAACATTTAGAAAGAACATATCTAAGAAACTTGTTTATCTAGAACTGTAGGGATAGCATGACACGACGATCTTAACTGTATCATCGATAACCCATTACTGTGCTATTATTAGAACGAAACGTACGTGAATAATCAACACGAACAATGAAGTTATAATTGGGCTAGGCGGAGTTGCCTGGTTTTTCTGATAATATACTTTGTACATGACTGTCTCTTTCCATCTTTGGGATGTGCTTGTTCTATAGGGAATTATCACAATCAATACATGAGCAACTGTTTTTTATTTCCAGCTATTCGATTGATCGGCATGCACACGTTGAGGTCATTGATTGCTGACCGCAAACCGCGGGCCACTGATGGGCCACTATCTTATCTTAAATATATCTTATAATTCTTCTTTCGCACCTCAAGGAAGCACGTTTTTAGTCGGTTAGATTTGTTTTTGCTACATACAGGGATTGTTTCTAGAGATATCTTTCTAGCCACAAAGTTTCTCCACGCTTTGTAGGCGTTCGGACAGTGTGAATGCCAGAGTGAGAAACACATTAGTTGAGGTAATCTTCTACATTAAAGGTTTCAAACCGCACTGTGGGATCAGGATGCTGAGCTGCAGCAGTCAACGGCGCATGGCTGACTGCTAGTGTTAGGGCCAGTGAACCAGAGCTGCCAAGCTAAGACCTTTCTACACCTCCACGCGGTGATCCTGGATAACAGGTTGCAACAGAGCTGGCTGGCAAAAGAGAGTGGATCGAGTAGAGAAGGCTAACCCGGTACTCAAAAAATGTTTGCTGCCGAAGACGAATGTGTAATACCGAAAGGTGCAAATATCGCAGTCGAGCTGTAAACAGGCGACACAACGAACCACGTTCTCAGGACCACGCCAGTTACTTGCAACGCCCTGTTCGGGGCTTGGTAGCGGGAGATTAAGAACAAACGCAGAAGAAGAAAAGAAGACAGCACTGTTAGATGTCTCTTATGATAAGATTATATTAGCGATCCTCCCAACAGGTCTGTTACACACAGAAACCAATCACTCCCTGAAACCGCACGGACATGACCAAACGCAAGCAAGTACTAGGAACAACCTCTTTAACGTTTGCTTTATTTTAAAATAGACCGAATCTGCTGTTGTGCTGGAGGTTAAAGGTAGATAAAAGCACATAATAACAGAGCCATTCATATGTTGTTGTTGTTGTTGTTAATGTAACTTCCAGTAAGACTTTGTTCCCACTTGTTTGTTTTATCTTTCTGCTTTTGTTTAGATATCTATCAAGTGAATACCCGTGGTTTTATTCTCGACATCCATACGCTACAGTCAACCCGGCTACAAATGAGTTTTTGGCTTCCTAATATGCAAGGAAATCAGCAAGGAAGAGAACTGGCCAGCCAATCCAATTTTTTTTAAACAATGTATAGTGTTTGCAATGTGGCCATCTTGTCGTTTATGGCATTGCTATAATTGTTGTTATTCGCGCACTCTTTTTGTTTCCATTCTACACTTTCACAGCTACTTCATTGTCTGTGCTTGAAGAATGGCTACAGGGTGGTGTCTCGAGTACAGTATGTTGGATGGAGTGAAGTGTACCTTTGGGGTCAGGAACAACATACTGGACTTGGTCGTAATTCCTCTTGAAACAGGATATAAGGTCAAGACCCAGCAGTACAGGAGCTGACAGCAGCCAGAGACTCATAGCTCGCTGCTTGACACAGGGTCAGTGAACCATAGCTGACAGCAGCCAGAGAGTCATAGCTGGCTGCTTGACACAGGGTCAGTGAACCGTAGCTGACAGCAGCCAGAGACTCATAGCTGGCTGCTTGACACAGGGTCAGTGAACCATAGCTGACAGCAGACAGAGACTCATAGCTGGCTGCTTGACACAGGGTCAGGGAACCATAGCTGACAGCAGCCAGAGACTCATAGTTGGCTGCTTGACACAGGGTCAGTGAACCATAGCTGACAGCAGACAGAGACTCATAGCTGGCTGCTTGACACAGGGTCAGTGAACCATAGCTGACAGCAGCCAGAGACTCATAGCTGGCTGCTTGACACAGGGTCAGTGAACCATAGCTGACAGCAGCCAGAGACTCATAGCTGGCTGCTTGACACAGGGTCAGTGAACCATAGCTGACAGCAGACAGAGACTCATAGCTGGCTGCTTGACACAGGGTCAGTGAACCATAGCTGACAGCAGCCAGAGACTCATAGCTGGCTGCTTGACACAGGGTCAGTGAACCATAGCTGACAGCAGACAGAGACTCATAGCTGGCTGCTTGACACAGGGTCAGTGAACCATAGCTGACAGCAGCCAGAGACTCATAGCTGACTGCTTGACACAGGGTCAGTGAACCATAGCTGACAGCAGCCAGAGACTCATTGCTGGCTGCTTGACACAGGGTCAGTGAACCATAGCTGACAGCAGCCAGAGACTCATAGCTGGCTGCTTGACACAGGGTCAGTGAACCATAGCTGACAGCAGCCAGACTCTTAACTGGCTGCTTGAAACAGGGTCAGAGAACCATAGCTGACCAAGACCATATTCCGTCTCCATTTCGCTGCCCTGGAAACTGCGTGCACTAATCACTACTGTAGTCTGGCGTTAACAGATAGGGATCGCATTAGGAAGGCAAACCCGGTCGTCAAAAATGCCAGCTGAAATTGGAAATAACAGAATGTCAGATAGAAGTCAGAAGGAATAATCTTCGGTTTCCCAGCCCGGTCTATTCCACCCTCAGAAAATATTCACGGAAATGTCTTATCTGCTGCATGGTAGTTGCAAAGTCACTTTTCTTTTAAAATGAGAAATAACTATTATAAAATCCTTGAAGAGTATGAGAAATGAGATATAAGATCCTTGAAGAGTATGAGAAATAACTGTTATAAGATCCTTGAAGAGTATGAGAGATAACTTTTAAAATAGCCTTGACGAGTATGAGAGATATTTGTTAAAATAGCCTTGACGAGTATGAGAGATAACTGTTAAAATATCCTTGAAGAGTATGAGAGATAACTGTTAAAAGATCCTTGAAGAGTATGAGAGATAACTGTTAAAATATCCTTGAAGAGTATGAGAGATAACTGTTAAAAGATCCTTGAAGAGTATGAGAGATAACTGTTAAAATATCCTTGAAGAGTATGAGAGATAACTGTTAAAAGATCATCGAAGAGCATGAGCGATAACTGTGATAAGATCCTTGACAAATATAATTGTGACAAGCATCACGTCAGGGGTCAGATGTGTCACAGATTAACTCTTAGCATCACGTCATTGATCAGATGCGTCACAAAGATGAACTCAGCCTAACTCCCTCGCCGAACAACTGTAGTACAAGTGCATGACCAACAAAGTAGGGATCAATCACACATAGCAAGGAGGAGACATCGTGTATCGACTTCTGTACCACTCCTCGCTACCCCTCAACCGTCGGGGTTTAAACAAACAATCCACTGTTCTTCTTTGCGTTCGGTTTCCTATAATCGTTTTATGCCACCAGATGGGCCTCCTCCATGAAGTGACACGTCAGTCGCAGGTCCTCAATGGTTCCCCACAGTTTGTCTTGTATGTTTCTTTCATCGGGCCAGGTATTCTCACAGGAGCCTTGGTGCAGTGGACATGTTTGCAGGATGTGTTCTGGAGTCTGGGGTCCTCTCTGACATGTGTTACTTTCATTTTATGCATGTGTGCATTAAGTCTGCAAATGACCTGTTCTGAGGCGGAAAACTATGGCAAACTGTATCCTATTCAATCTTTGATTCGGTCCTGAAACCAATTGTTAAATTGCTACTAAAAGAAACAATGCATCAAGAGTGAAAAACTCGGATATGCATAACTTAGAAAAGAATGACGAACAAACACTGACGACCTGAAACATAATAATGGTCTAAGTGTGACAAATTGTAATAATAAGTAATTACTCGATAGTTTGCAAACAAGGGACAACATCAACAACACAGTATAAACACTTCAGATCTGCACCAAAAGTCTCTGATTGTGATAACTTAGAAACATATAACAAGGAAAAGAAGTACGTCCGTGCCTTAACTAAACAGACACAGAAAGAATGTATAGGATCTGTTTTCATGTAATCTGTTATTTGCTAATACCAAAACTATCCTCGACTGAAACATAAGAAATAGAGGAAAGGGGAGACCAAAGACAACAAAAGAAACAAAAGTGAGGTCAGAGCAATTGTTAGTTTACGGACTCGGCTCACGGAGATTGACCAAAGGAAAAGAATGGATGGATAATGAAAAAAAATGATTGTAAAAAGATATCGGGCAACGACAAACTCAAATAATGTGGGCAGTGAAAATGTTGGAGAATAGCTAAAACAGAAAAATAGGATAAGTATGTGCAATCAACTAGTTCACCGAAGCGCGGGAGATACACAGAGGAACAGGGGCGGCCTTGTAGTACAACAAAAACAGGGTAGACACGAGAGGGGGCGTTCGAGGGTTATAATGGATCAATAACTCTGAGATACGAAGAAAGGTTGTTTGCGCCATGGTCCAGATTATGTCAAATCATTAAAAGATCATGCTTACATGAAAGCCTCCGGACATAGAATCAGATGTTTCATGTTTGTAAGATGTTGCAACGAGTTGAGCAGTATAACAGTTACCATGACAGCATAATCTGTTTAAGAAAAAATCTATTATCAGATTTCAAAATAAATGTAAACAGGTATTAGAGTAACGTGAAGCGACAGCCAAAGCTCTGACTCGTAGATCACTCGCTAACTCGCAAATATGCCTCCTTCAATTGTATTGAATTTCTCCTGAATTCAATAATATTTCAACACTATTTTTTTAGTGTGAGGTCTTATATTTCTCATGTCACTTAGATATTGTTCATTCAAATTATGAATGCGCTACAGTTTTATCAAAGTAGATGTCTTCTTTCATCGTTTTCAGCGATGACAATATGTTGTTCCTCTAAAACAAGTATTTCTACAAACAGAATAAAGCATATGCGCCATAGGCCTATCTTCAGTTACCAAGTGAGGGAGATTTCTACAGATTGTTACAAGTAGAATGCACCCATATTTATCTTGTATTCAATCTATGTTCATATCGGATGGTGAATACAATTGAATGGCTGTTGGGAAGAGGGTAGGGGGTGGGGGCGGGGTTGGTGAGAGTGCGTGTGCGAGTTTTTGGTTGTTTGCTTGCTTGTGTATTATTATGTAATGAGTTTCAAGAGAGATATTGTAACAGTTCCAGCCGGAGCATGGGCGTTAAAGGCAGGGGTGATGGGGACGGCGACTTTTGGAAAAAAGGTACCTGAATGTGTGCCAATGTCACTCACCGTCTCGACACTAAGTCGACAAAGGAAAACTGGGAGTTGAGGAGAAGCATGTGTCTGGTACAGGTAGGGGTTATGAGCTGACCACTCTGGCGTTCCGATTTTGGTAGTGGGGGACGGAGGCGGGGGTAGGGGGGGGGGTAGTGACAGACAAAGGCCACCAGGTTTTGCTGCGACATTTTAGAGTGAGTGACAGGAATTGGGAGTGCTTCTTTCCAATAACAACTAAGTGGAGGTAGATCCAAACTAGAGAATGGCTGAGTCAGACAACCCACAGAAGACCATTGCGCAGCCCTGATACTGCTTGACACTATACAATACTAGGCAAAGTTTAACTCCAGAAGACTGCCCATGGAGAGAGAGAGAGAGAGAGAGAGAGAGAGAGAGACTGAGAGTTTAGCTAGGAGACTGTTTCCGAATTGAATGAGAGTTTAGCTCACTGACATTCTAGAAGATCGTTTGATAGGATGCTACTAGTTTAGCAGGCTGTTTAACGAATGTGTGAGAGATTGAATGAATACGCTTTTGAGTCTTGGCCAGTTGCTCTATAAGATGTGTGTTGGGTACCCTGTGACTAGAAAAGATCTGAATGTGTGTGTGGTGTGTGCAGGACACCGAGTGAACGATGCATGTTCCGCAGTATGTGTATACGCAGATTGATTGAGTGTGTGACCACACGTGAGTATTCGTGGAACAGAATTGAATGTGTAATGTCAAGATCACCTGCCTGAAGGGATCTGAATGTGTAATGAAAAGAGCAACTGCCTGAAGGGATCTGAGTGTCACTAAATGCACAGAATACGATCGTGAAGACGACTTTTTAAGGATGTGTTGAGGGTCCAGATAAGAGAGAGAAGGAAAGAGGGGGGGGGGGGTGTGTAGCGACTAGAACTGGGTTATGTTAGCTAGAGGCAATATTCAAAGGCGTGTGCTTACAACCTCCGAAGTTATTAATAATTATGTGAATATATATAATGATTATTGTTGTTAATATCGTTCTGTTTTGTTGGTTTTATTGATAATAATAAATTCTCACTTTTACCTGCCGTTTGGTATATTATTTGCTATGTGTGATCTTGAATGATGTGGGTGCATGTGGTAACATTCTACATAGCTAACCCCCAGTAAAATCTGAACTCTGCCACAGTATGAACATGAAATAATTCATTTGATTATTTGCTGTATGAAGAAGAACAAAGAGTATGTACTCACATTACACAGAGCCAGAAGAGACAATGAGATCAATGACTCTAATTAGCTGAACGAACCACAAACCATTCTTCTGAAAATAGCCATCTTTTTCTTTTAAAACGAAGGACAGTCATTAAGTAACAGCAATGTTATTATAAAGTGCATTGAAGAGCATGTACAACGAGTAATATTATTTCAGAACACAAAAAGACTCTTTGCCAAAATTCCATGTAGGGATTGGGACGATAGAGTAATATGCGTGTGCGCCACATAAACGTGAACACGTCACTGTCCACTCCACTATAGAAGAACAACGAAACGTAATTTGGCGAGTGGTTTTTTTCTCTAATTGTGGTCATATGGTGTGAAACCTGAAAGCTACAGAAAAATGAAGGATCAGCACGGAGAAAATGGTTTAAGTCAGAGGATAGTGTATGAATTGGTAGAAAGATTTCAAAACGGAAGACAAAAAGTAACTCGTACACTGCAAAGTGAAAGACCAGCAATCGTGGTAACTGACACAGTGAAACAGCAGATAGACCACCTAGTCAGTGGCAACACACGAGACCTCATTGAAGCCTTTGGTTACAGCATAGTGTGTAGCAGATGGGTCTCAAGGCAGCGGTCTGGTGATCACAAGTGTGCACAGTAGATGATTTGTCAAGAGCATTTGAACTGTGAATGACATGTTTTTCTTCAACAAATTCTGATAAGAGACGAGTCATTGGTGCACCATTACGAACCAGAGAGTAAGAGACGGTGGATGCAATGGGAATACCCGTTATTTCCGACTAAGGGAAAATTCAAAACACAGGCTTTCGCTGGGATGGCCCTGTATTTGGGGCATTTCCAGGAAAGTGGTGAGACGGTGACTAGTTCTCGCTAGATGCTAGTGAACAGGTGCAAGTCCACAATACGATCGAAACGCCGGGGGCTTCACTCAGATGAAGTATTGCTGCCGCACGACAACGCCTGCAGACTATTTTTTTCCATTTTACACCCAATAGAAAAAAAACCTTGCCTTACTGGATGTAAACGCAAGACCTTCTGGTCATTGACTGGTATTCAAACCGTTAGGCCAGTGGCAGATCACAGAAGAAGACGCTGGTTACACGTTCTTCTGGAGCGGCCGGAGCAAAGAAGAACGCCGTGAAGCTGGCGTTGGCTTTGCCATCAAGACCAACATGGTCGACAAGCTCACAAGCATGCCCAGAGGAATTAATGATCGCCTCATTACACTGCGTCTCGCCCTAATAGGAGGGCGCCATGCAACACTTATCAGTGCATACGCACCCACAATGACAAATCCTCAGGAAACGAAAGATAAGTTTGATGAGAACCTTGAGGCGCTCATCGCTGCAGTCCCCAAATCTGACAAACTGGTCATCCTCGGTGATTTTAACGCTAGGGTTGGCACAGACCATACAGCCTGGGAGGGGGCCATTGGCAGACATGGTATCGGAAAATGCAATAGTAACGGACTGCTCCTTCTGAGGACATGTGCCGCAAATGAACTACTGATTACAAACACAGCTTTCCGATTTCCTGTCCGAAATAGAACCACATGGATGCACTCAAGGTCCCGCCACTGGCACCTCATTGACTACATTATCATCAGACGTAGGGATCGAGCGGATGCTATGGTAACGAAGAGCATGTGTGGTGCAGAATATTGGACCGACCATCGACTTGTCATTGCCAAGCTAAACTTCAAGACCCAGTTCAAAATGCGCCTCCATGGAAAGACACCACCGAGGAGGTTAAATGTCTCTCAGCTGAAATACGAACCCACGAGAAGAGGCTTCCAGGAAGAGCTTGAGGGCAGACTATCTGAGCTTCGTTTTGAAAAGAACGACATCGAAGAGAACTGGGCATCATTGAGAAACACACTCTACGATACAGCTGTTATACACATTGGCCCACTCACGCGCAAGCATAAGGACTGGTTTGATGAGAACGATCTGGAAATACAGGGCCTTCTCAATGCAAAACAGGAAGCGCACAGGGAATACCAGAGGGACACACCATCTCCGGCAGCAAAAGCTGCCTTCAATACTACACGCAAAACATAGAGAGATGCAAGACTCCTGGCTCAGCAAAAGAGCTGACGAAATTGAGATGTTCGCCGAGCGTCATGACACCAAACGGTTTTACGAGGCACTGAAAGCTCTCTACGGCCCGCAGCCCTCTAGTAATACTCCAGTTCGCAGTGCGGATGGGGCACAGCTAACATATAAGGTTCAGATTCTAGACTGATGGGCAGACCACTTCTGCAAAATACTAAACCACCCATCGTCCATAAATGAAGAGGCCTTCCGGCGAATGCCGCAGGTGGAACTGAACCTGGCGTTGGATGAAGTCATCACAGAGGAGGAAGTCGACAGGGCAATCAGTTCACTATCTATAGAAAAAGCTCCAGGAGCGGATTCAATACCAGCAGATATATATAAGACAGCTGGCCCATCCCTCACCAGAAGGATCACTGAACTCTTCTGCACCATGTGGGCTGAAGGAAAAATTCCGCAGGAGCTAAAGGACACCTCAATCGTTCACCTGTACAAGAGAAAAGGCAACCGTCAGGAATGCGACAATCATCGTGGAGTATCGCTACTATCCGTAGCAGGCAAGATCCTAGCGCGCTTACTGCTAAACAGACTCAACAAACACCTTGAACAAAGCCACCACCTCCCAGAAAGCCAATGTGGATTCTGAGCCGGAAGAGGAACAGTGGACATGATTTTTGCCGCTGGCCAAGTACAAGAGAAGTGTCGGAAACAAAATCAGGCCTTGTACACCACATTTATTGATTTGACAAAGGCATTTGATACAGTAAACAGAGGAGGGCTGTGGATGACAATGTCTAAGTTTGGCTGCCCCAACAAGTTCATAACCATGGTGAAATAGCTACACGAAGGCATGTGTGTTCGTATACTAGACAGCGGTGCAATCTCTAAAACTTTTATATTTTCCAACGGAGTAAAACAAGGATGTGTACTCGCCCCGACTTTGTTCAGCATGATGTTCGCGGCCACGATGACAGACGCCTTCAGATCACTGGAGCTTGGAATATCCATAACGTACCGCACAGATGGCAAGTTACTCAATCCCAGAAGAATGAAGGCCAAAACCAAAGTGGTTGGCGACATAATCAGGGAACTTGTATTTGGTGACGACTGCGCTCTAATAAGCAACTCAGAACTGAACATGCAGGTTGGAATGGACCGGTTCTCTGCCGCATGCGAAAATTTTGGCCTGACCATAAATGCAAAAAAAAAAACAGAGGTCATGTACCAACCAGCACCAGGCATGTCGTACACAAAACCAGAGACTACAGTCAGCGGGCAGACGCTGAATGTCGTAGACAAATTCACATATCCGGGCAGTACGCTGTCGAGATCTGTCAGCCTAGACGACGAGGTGGCAAGCAGAATAGCAAAGGCCAAAACAGCCTTTGGTAGAATGCGCTCGATGGTCTGCGCAGGTCGTGGCATCAGCGTCAAGACCAAACTCAAAGTCTACCGTGCAACCATCATTCCAACCCTACTATACGCTTGCGAAAGCTGGACTGTATACTCTGGACATGCAATGAGGTTAAACCACTTCCACACAGGTTGCCTGAGGCGAATATTCCGCATCCGATGGCAAGATCGTGTCACTGATATCGAGGTTCTCTCGAGGGCTAACATGCACTTCTAGAAAAAGCACGACTAGGATGGGCCGGACACCTCGTCCGTATGTCAGACGAGCGGCTCCCAAAGAAGCTTCTCTACGGCGAGCTGAGAGAGGGATGGCGCGAGAGAGGGCGCCCAAAGAAACGTTTTAAAGACGGTCTGACGGACTCACTGAAAAGTTGCCAGATAGACATCGATACCTGGGAATGTCTTGCGTAAAACAGATCTGACTGGAGAAGCGCAGTCAAATCGGGTGTAGCTACCGGCGAAGACGACCGTGTTGTGAAAGCCCAGAGAAGACGCGAGACCCGGAAATCCCGAACAGCGGGAGCACCATCACCTTCTACAAATCTCGTGTGCCCGATATGTAGCAGATGTTTTCGTGCCCTCATTGGCCTGTTCAGCCACATGCGCACCCACACCCAACAGGGAAATCTGTGACAAGGATGATGTCGGCGGTCCTCATCGAAAACGATGGACAGCTATTATTATTATTAGGCCAGTGGCTCCTGCTATGAAACTGTAAGCAATGAGAAAATAAGGTGAAAAAACATCTCCAAAGTAGAAGACAACCAAAGTTATCCGCTGAATAATTTTGTTCAATATTATGTGGGGCAAAAATTAATTTATCGTCTATATTTGATTTGTGGGCCCAAAGGGGGCTCTTTGTGGGAACCAGTTTGAGAACAACTGTGGCATAAGCCACCAGTACTTCCAGTTATAAAATAGTCCAGATTAATTGCAGCTCCCTCATTCCATTCCTAGGTAATGAATGAGAACAGGTGTGAAGACTCGGAATTAGAGGTAGATTTTCAACTAGTACTAAAGCTGCCGCATTAGGCGATCATATCACTGAATAACTTTCTATTCATTGCACAGTTTATCATCTATTTTGTTGCCAGTTTTTACCATTTTAATGTTCAAGAAGCTTTTCAATTGTTTATTCTGTATCTTGTTTTTTAAAATACAATTTTGCATATTTTTCTTTCCTCACTTATACAAAAACGTCTTCGTGTAACTGTGAATCAGCTGACTGATGTGTCAGGGTTAGCGAACCACAGCTGACCAAGACCCTCTTCCATCTCCAAAAGACGGACCTGGAACAGGATGCACGAGTGTAATCTGGCTAAGGGAATACGGATCGCGGTAAGAAGACAAGACCCAAAACCCACATAACCAGCTGAGATCGGATTCGTAGGGCAGAAAAGATTTAAAAACGCAATCCCGCTGTCAACTATAACACCACGTTACTTCGTCGATTGTAGGACGGACGTAGAAGAAGAAGAAGAAGAAGAAGAAGAAGAAGAAGAAGAAGAGGAAGAAGAAGAAGAAGAACTTTATTATGTTCTAATAAGAATAGACGTTATTGCAATTGATGCAGACATGGAAGGGCTCTTTCTATTTCAGAAAATGACAGATGGTAGGGATAATATTGTTTCCGTAAGTTTCTGGTTGGACCCACTTGGGCTCGTCTTCCCAGGCGCTCATCCCCGCTGAACCCAGTGCTGAGTTCAAAGTGTGTCAACCCGTGGACTGCTCATCTATTGTCATGTCATTATTGTAAAAAATGGTCAATGATCCACTTTAAAATGCCTATCCATATCCAATGCTCAATCTGTGGGTGCCTTTTTATGGTCAGGATGCCATATCTTTCAATGCCACTCTTTCTCTTATGCTCTCTCCCCTCTTCTCTTTCTTTCTCCATTTCTCATTTTCTCTCTTTCTTTCACTGTATCTCTTATTATCTCACCTTTTATCTCTCTCACCTTCTCTATTCATTTAACCTATTTCTGACACATCTCTCATCTTCGCTCCCATCTTCTCTCCGACCCTTTCTCCATCTTTCATTCTCTGCCACCGTCCCTCGTGTCGCCTGTATTACCGTGCTCACCCTTTCTGTTATCATATCTCTCTCACTCATCATCTTTATCTTTCACACTCTCTCAGTGTCTCTCACTCATCTACTGTCTCATCAGGTTACGCTAATGATCGCTCTCTCTCTCTTGCGGTCTCTCTCTCACCCGCTGTCACTCATGCTTACTATATGTCTCTCTCTCTCTTGCGGTATCTCTCTCACCCGCTGTCCCTCATGCTTACTCTATGTCTCTCTCTCTCTCTTGCGGTCTCTCTCTCACCCGCTGTCCCTCATGCTTATTCTGTGTGTATCTCTCTGTCTCTCTATCTCTCATTCACGCTCCTTCTCTCTTTAATTATGATATATTTTTGTTAATTTTTACTCAGTTTATTGTTAGTCGTCGTAAAATTCTCTAAAGACCGAGTCATTCTCTCCATCATTCCTGAACAATAATAAATGTTGTATTTGTCCTAGTCTTATTGTAACCAAGAATGCTACAACACTCCCTGCAAGCTTCAGCTTCTATGAATATCGAGATGTTCAATTCCAAGAGTTCGAGAGTCTTCAACCACAGTGGGGTTAATGGTCCAGGGAGAAGCGACAGAGAGGACGGAGGAGGAGTGTGTACAGCTAACACGCTGCGTGGAAGATCTGAAGCCAAGTTCTACGTGATTGTGAACCTGTGGCGCTTCCAAAATGTCAGTTATGTCGATTTTTTCATAAGATTTGAGAACCCGTTTTAAGAATCGGCATGATTAGACCCATTCCCACGATTATGTCAGAAATCGAGTACATGAAAACTCAAACCGGAACATGAGCAAGAAAAGCCACTAGAATGTCACGTGATCAGACATGATATTGTCCAGTGTCAGCGTTCATGGCGCCATTTCTGGGACAATGTACATTTTTTAACAGATCTCGTAAACAAAAAAAGAGGGAAGGCGTAAAGGGGCTAGAGAGGTCAGGGTAAAAGATAGATGTAAGGACATAGCAGGCACTGTCTGTGGGGATGACGTGGTGGACCTCGTCAAGAATGGAGTCTCAAGGTAAAATATTAATGTAGTTACATTTCCTTCACTGCGGGGGGTGGGGGGGGGGGGGATAAGGCTGTGCACGCTTCAATGTACTAGGCTGACAGCTTTTTTCTCCTTTTCTGGTCATTCTGAACTTTAAGTTAGGTACCCATTTACGTATGTGTAGAATAGAGCGTGCTATCGCCGGTTATTTAACCAGGGATAGGAGAGACAATCTCAAGAGACAACCTGCAGATGATTTCTATAACCTGATAAATCTCTATAATAGCATGTTAGATACAAACAATTTTAGAGGCGGATGGTTTGATTGGTTGGTTGGTTATTGGTCCAGCAGTCTATGGGCCCCTACCCTTTGGCCCAATGCCATATAGTGAAGCTGTTGTTTAGTTCCGTACAAAGTGTGCCATTTGTCTGGCCTCGGAGGAAGAAGCTCTTTCCTAACACTGGCAAGCGCCGGACATTCACAAAGATTATGCTCAACATTTGTATAGGGATGTGTGCACAGCCGGAACTCTGGAGTATGTTCTGGTTAGATTCTGTTCAAGTGGCTGTTAAGTTGTATGTGTTGAGTGCCAAGTTGGAAAATAGTGCTATGGTCTCTCCTTTTCGGAAGGTTGGTGCTGTCTTTGGGATTTGGGGTGGCCTTATGTTTGTAGATTTCTCTCTATCAGTATTGCCCATCTATTAAGCCAGCAATCTTTGTTCGCAGTCTTCAGTAGTTGTTTGGCTGTCTGTAGGGTTGTTGGTCTGTATTGTTGCTCTTGACTTCCCCGTTCTTAGCCAGTCTATCTGCCTTGTCATTGACAGGTGTATTTGCGTGACCAATAATCCATTGTATAACTATTCTGACTTGGTGAGATGGAAGAAGTTGGTTGACATCTTGGGATATTTGGGTGATGTCAGTCCTACAGTGACCACCATCTTCCAGTGCTTGCAATGCTGATAATGAGTACGTAAAGATTACGATGCTTCAGGCTTTTGATGGGAAAGCATCAAATACAGTCAGTACTGTTATTTCTGCCTCATAATTTGAGCATATCTCCCCACACGCATCAAACAGCTCATCAGATGTTCTGTCTGGATACTCTATATAGACTCCATATCCTGCTTTAATGGTGGTTTTAAAAGCAGATCCATCAGTATAGACATGTATCCATTCTTCTGGGTAAGTGCAATCGTTCTCTGTGATGCTCTAAAAGATTACCTGGATCAGCACTTCTTGTTGTATTATCTGTTAGTTTTGTTTGAATTTCTTGTATTTTTAAACATGTATGTGGTGATAAGTTTATTGTTGCTCTCTGCGTTTCTTGTCTTCTGTCTGGAACGTGATATATGTTTTTAATCTCACTGACGTGGGGGAGGACTGACTTTTGTCTGGGACGTGATATCTGTTTTTAATCTCACTGACGTGGGGGAGGACTGACTTTTGTCTGGGACGTGATATTTGTCTATAATCTCACTGACGTGGTGGAGGACTGACTTTTGTCTGGAACGTGATATCTGTCTTTAATCTCACTGACGTGGTGGAGGACTGACTTTTGTCTGGAACGTGATATCTGTCTTTAATCTCACTGACGTGGTGGAGGACTGACTTTTGTCTGGAACGTGATATCTGTCTTTAATCTCACTGACGTGGTGGAGGACTGACTTTTGTCTGAGACGTGATATCTGTCTTTAATCTCACTGACGTGGTAGAGGACTGACTTTTGTCTGAGACGTGATATCTGTCTTTAATCTCACTGACGTGGTAGAGGACTGACTTTTGTCTGAGACGTGATATCTGTCTTTAATCTCACTGACGTGGTAGAGGACTGACTTTTGTCTGAGACGTGATATCTGTCTTTAATCTCACTGACGTGGTGGAGGACTGACTTTTGTCTGGAACGTGATATCTGTCTTTAATCTCACTGACGTGGTGGAGGACTGACTTTTGTCTGGAACGTGATATCTGTCTTTAATCTCACTGACGTGGTGGAGGACTGACTTTTGTCTGGAACGTGATATCTGTCTTTAATCTCACTGACGTGGTAGAGGACTGACTTTTGTCTGAGACGTGATATCTGTCTTTAATCTCACTGACGTGGTGGAGGACTGACTTTTGTCTGGAACGTGATATCTGTCTTTAATCTCACTGACGTGGTGGAGGACTGACTTTTGTCTGGAACGTGATATCTGTCTTTAATCTCACTGACGGGGTGGAGGACTGACTTTTGTCTGGAACGTGATATCTGTCTTTAATCTCACTGACGTGGTGGAGGACTGACTTTTGTCTGGAACGTGATATCTGTCTTTAATCTCACTGACGTGGTAGAGGACTGACTTTTGTCTGAGACGTGATATCTGTCTTTAATCTCACTGACGTGGTGGAGGACTGACTTTTGTCTGGAACGTGATATCTGTCTTTAATCTCACTGACGTAGTGGAGGACTGACTTTTGTCTGGAACGTGATATCTGTCTTTAATCTCACTGACGTAGTGGAGGACTGACTTTTGTCTGGAACGTGATATCTGTCTTTAATCTCACTGACGTGGTGGAGGACTGACTTTTGTCTGGAACGTGATATCTGTCTTTAATCTCACTGACGTGGTGGAGGACTGACTTTTGTCTGGAACGTGATATCTGTCTTTAATCTCACTGACGTGGTGGATGACTGACTTTTGTCTGGAACGTGATATCTGTCTTTAATCTCACTGACGTGGTGGAGGACTGACTTTTGTCTGGAACGTGATATCTGTCTTTAATCTCACTGACGTAGTGGAGGACTGACTTTTGTCTGGAACGTGATATCTGTCTTTAATCTCACTGATGGGGTGGAGGACTGACTTTTGTCTGAGACGTGATATCTGTCTTTAATCTCACTGACGTGGTGGAGGACTGACTTTTGTCTGAGACGTGATATCTGTCTTTAATCTCACTGACGTAGTGGAGGACTGACTTTTGTCTGGAACGTGATATCTGTCTTTAATCTCACTGACGTGGTGGAGGACTGACTTTTGTCTGGAACGTGATATCTGTCTTTAATCTCACTGACGTGGTGGAGGACTGACTTTTGTCTGGAACGTGATATCTGTTTTTAATCTCACTGACGTGGGGGAGGACTGACTTTTGTCTGGGACGTGATATTTGTCTTTAATCTCACTGACGTGGTGGAGGACTGACTTTTGTCTGGAACGTGATATCTGTTTTTAATCTCACTGACGTGGTGGAGGACTGACTTTTGTCTGGAACGTGATATCTGTTTTTAATCTCACTGACGTGGTGGAGGACTGACTTTTGTCTGGAACGTGATATCTGTTTTTAATCTCACTGACGTGGTGGAGGACTGACTTTTGTCTGGAACGTGATATCTGTTTTTAATCTCACTGACGTGGTGGAGGACTGACTTTTGTCTGGAACGTGATATCTGTTTTTAATCTCACTGACGTGGTGGAGGACTGACTTTTGTCTGGAACGTGATATCTGTCTTTAATCTCACTGACGTGGTAGAGGACTGACTTTTGTCTGGAACGTGATATCTGTCTTTAATCTCACTGACGTGGTGGAGGACTGACTTTTGTCTGGAACGTGATATCTGTTTTTAATCTCACTGACGTGGTGGAGGACTGACTTTTGTCTGGAACGTGATATCTGTTTTTAATCTCACTGACGTGGTGGAGGACTGACTTTTGTCTGGAACGTGATATCTGTTTTTAATCTCACTGACGTGGTGGAGGACTGACTTTTGTCTGGAACGTGATATCTGTTTTTAATCTCACTGACGTGGTGGAGGACTGACTTTTGTCTGGAACGTGATATCTGTCTTTAATCTCACTGACGTGGTAGAGGACTGACTTTTGTCTGGAACGTGATATCTGTCTTTAATCTCACTGACGTGGTGGAGGACTGACTTTTGTTTTATTCTCTGCTTTTCTTGCCATTTTTCTACAAGCCTTCTATTTAGATGGTCTTTGCTCATTCTTTTACTTCTCTCAAAAACCTCTATAGCGGCCACATCGCGTCGCATCTCAAGCGGTTCTACATTCACATGCAGCAGTGGGCGTTGACCTCGTTGCTCCTCTAATAAAGCGCAGGGCATTGTTCTGCACTCTGTCCAGGGACTCTACATTAGACTGTGAGCATATTGCCAGGAGTGCATTGCTGTATTCTAAAGCAGAGCGTACATATCCAAAATGCAAGCCTCTCAGAGTCTCCTCGTCTGATCCCCATGTTATAGCAGCGAGCCTCTTCAATAATTGTAGCCGCTTCAACGCTTTATTTTTTACCATTTTCGACATGTTTCTTGAGGCTGAGCTGTCTGTCGAGAGTGACTTTCTACATTTTTACGGCTCTGCTATATTGCCATATCATCAGCATATATGGCTTTTTCAGCTTTGATGTGCTTAGCCAGATCATTGATGTAGATGAGAAAGAGAGTGCAGCTCAAAGCAGAGCCCTGTGGTCCGCCTTCCTCTGAGACTTCTTTAGAGAGGACTGTATTGTTCATCTTTTTTCTGGATTGTTCAGTCAATTAGGAAATATTTTATCCAGTTATACAACTTTCCGATAATCTTCACTTAAGTCATCTTCATCAAGAGACCTTTTCTCCATACTCGATCATAGGCTTGTGATAAGTCAAAGAAAATTGCTACAGTATATTTCTTATTTTGGAACCCATCGTGCATTCTTGAAAAGCTGGTCTTCTCTGCAACTACCTTTTATGAAGCCTCTCTGTTCATGGTAAAGGATTTCTGAACTCTCAAGGAACTAGTAAAGGCATGCATTTACCATTTTTCTACTAATTTTCCAAGGCATGATGTTAATGAGATGGGACGGTAGCTTTTTGGTTCATCTGGAGGTTTGCTGCCTTTCAGGATGGAGATACCATGCGCATTCTCCCAGACTTTAGGCGGTTGTTCATTTCTCCAAGTCATCTTTATTAACTTGAGGACTATTTCTTTCCCCAATGAGCCTATCAGCATCATGTAGCATGCCCTTTGTTGAACGTCACCCTCATGACAGTCTGTCTGACAGAAACTCGTTTCCTTGCCAAAACTCCAGCCTCCGCCACAGTCATACTCAGGCATTCTTGGATATATTGGTGCCATCGTCTTCTTGGTCTACACCTTTCTCTTTTATCTGGCACCATACCTTCCATCACTGTTTTCTCGAGACCGTTGTATCTCTTGATGTGACCAAAGTATTTGCATTTTCTGACAAAAATGGAATTGATAAACCAGTTATCCTCTATGCTCAACTCTCGCCGAATGTCTACATTTGTCTTTTTCTCTGTCCAGTATATTCTGAGGATCTTTCTGTAACATTTTGACTCGAATGATTCGATTCTTTGTCTAGAAGTTTTGGTAATCGTCCATGTTTCGCAGTCATAAGCTGCCACAGGAAAAACACAGGCTCCCAAGATTTTTACTTTTATCATTTTGTTGGTGCCCTGCCATAATTTCTTCAGGCTGTTCAGTCTCTGCATTGCCATAACTAGTCTTCTTTTGATTTCTTTCGAGCAGTCGCCATTTTTGTCAGTTCTGGAGCCCAGATATTCAAAATGTGTGACCTGATCTATTTCCCCACCACCCACTGTAAATTTATGCTGACATTATGTTTTATCGGTGATCATTATCTTTGTTTTATTTATGTTTTATAAACAGATTGTGATCTTTACTGTGTCCATTTACGGCTGAAATTAGCTGCTCTAGCCCTTCTGCACTTCTTGATAGTATCACTGTGTCGTCTGGGCATCATAACTCTGGAATCTCGTACCCGCCAATCGTAAATGGGTTGAAATTTTCAATGTTCTCACTGAACCCATGTGAGTTATTTTATTATGGATCCTGTCTGGCACAGGAGACTTTCTAGGTTTGAATTTCTTCAGACCTTGTTGAAATTCTTGCATACTAATGTCTTCTTCAAATATGGAGGCACAAACCGTTGAGACTTTCTCTTGACGTTTCAATTGTAATAGACGTTTTGTGTCCAACTCAGAAAGCTTTCCTGCTCTGCTCACAAGGGCAAAGTACTCGTTAAAGTGCTCTGCTTTTTTCTGGTCTTCAGTTATTCTTCTTCTACCGTCTATCACTGGCTTAGTATTTGTCCTCCTCCTCTTTCCAGACAAATCGTCCACCAATGCCTATGCTCTCTTCCCACTGTGCTACCCATTTACGTCTGTGTAGACTAGAGCGTCCTGTCGCCGCTGATATAACCAAGTACAGAAGATACAATCTGAAGGAGATAACCTGCAGATCCTTTCTAGAGCCGGATAATTCTCTATAATAGCATGTAAGATACTTTCTTCTTCTTCTTCGTTCATCCTCAGATCAAGGTCCCGTTTTCTCTTACATCCTCAGAGCAAGGTCCCGGTTTCTATTACAAAGGACACCGTTGTTTGTAAGGCTGTTTTACCTTCATACAGCTTTTCTCTCATATCTGTCTTCGCGAGGCCAGTATTGTTCTCTCTTTTCCTGCGTGAGCGTGCATATTTGCAGGATGTGTTCCCCGATCATGGGCACCTGTCATCTGTCCCAATCCTCATTTTGTTGTAAAGATAACCCTTGAGTCTGTTATGCCCAGTTCTCAGTCTGAAGATGATGACTTGCTCTTCTCTAGTTAAGTTAAAGTAGCTGTCATCTTTTCGGAAGTCGGGGTGTTGGTCAACCCATTTTACCCTGAAGTTGGCTTTAATTATGGTCTTGGCCTCATTATATGTGATACTC